>CM074718.1:660800127-660890127 GCA_037306005.1 Rhinophrynus dorsalis | reverse complement strand
CTGACCGATTTGATTTGATAGATGCAGGCAGTTGTGGTTCAATTTTCTTGTAGATCTTGCAATTATCTCTGTGTTGGATGTCTGGGGATGTGAGAAGGGAGCAAATAAGGTTGACCCCAAACACCCCAACATTCTGTCTGACTGATTTGAAAGACAGAGGCAGATGTGGTCCAAGTAATTTCCTTACTGATCTTGCTGTTATAATCTAGGTGCTGGGGAAGTTTTTTAGTTATAATTTTTTTTTTTGGACAGTTATAAGTTAGGGTGGAATGGACAACTGTAAAAAAAAATAATAATAATTTAAATATATTAAGTGACAGACAGCTGACTGGGATCATGAAGTGAGCTGTGTGGCTGAGGCAGACTTGATAGATAGCAGACAAGATTGAGAATTAGACAAACCTGCGCTTCTCTATGCAAAGTGGAAATGTGTGTCCTGAATTGGGCATAAATAATACCACTGTGTTAATAAATATGAGGATTTAGTTCAAATGTTTGGCCAAACACTGTATAAGCTTGCCAACCCAGTCAAGGTACCTCAATATATGGCAAGCACCTACTCTAATACACCTGTAAATTAATATCAAAGTATTTTACCAGGAAGGATACATTGAGATTGTCTCTCGTTTTCACGTATGTCCTGGGGAATAGATACCAATTTAATGTTACTCATTTTATCTACCTCAGAAGGATGAAAGGCTGAGTTGAGTTGACGCTGCTGGGACTGGAACCTGTGACCTTGCGGTTTGAACAGATTCTGCAGCGTTTGTATTAGCCAACTGAGCCATCTCTCCTGCCCTATCTAAATTAAAAACAGTTCCTGAATCCAATGTTTTTTTTCTCTCCTTGCCCCCCCCCGCTTTATCTATATCTATCTCTTCCCTCCCTTCTTCTCTTTGCCTCTCATTCCATCTCGTTCTTTACTATTTAAGAGATACTTCCAGAATTCATCTGCATTTACACTACCTATGGAGTCGACCACTCCAGCCTTACCCCATGACCATAGCTACTTTATCCCTTTTGAACATTTGTTTGTTTAATGCTCACTTATTCTGGCTTATATTTATTATTGTGTAAAATGCCACATGCTATGCATTTGTAATCCTTGACTTATTGGTTGTACTCTCATCTTTCTTTGTCTTGTACTTATTTTCAATAAAGCTATTTTGAAATATAAAAAAAAAAAAAAAACAGTCCCCAAAGAGATGTTATAATAAACATGTTGGAGGTGGTCCCTTTAAGATACAATCTGGTTAATGCTTGAGGGTCCCAATGTTTGCAATTTTAAAAAAAAGACATACAACAGTTTAAAAAGGTGTAGAAGGAGGACTTACCTGCGTGTGACCATTCAAAAGGTTACCACTGGAGTCCAACATTTGGTTACTTATATATATATATACACACACACACATATATATATATATATATATATATATATATATATATATATATATATATATATATATATGCTACTGATGAATTTTAACTCTTTTAGTTCTAGAGAGACATCCAACGCATTGCAAGACAATGCATTGGACACATTCTGGAAATCAATGGGTTAACCACGTGTTCTGAGCTTTCTGTTTTTACTCATTTATACTAATTTTTTATATGATTTTTTTAAGTAAAATTCAATTTTGATTTAACAATTTTCACCAGTCTTTTTCAGTTGACATTTATTATATCTCATTAATATCTTTACCCTTTGAGTGCCAGAGCGGTATGCAATGCATTGCTCCATTTGTACTATGGGGAGAACTAAGAATTCCCATTGATTTAAAAGGGGGATTTTATCTAATCTGCTCTTAAATGTATCCATTGTATCTGCCATAACCACATCCTTGGGCAAAGAATTCCATAATTTAACAGACCTCACTGTAAAAAAAACCCTTTCCTCTGCTGAAGTCGAAACCTCTAATCTCAAGGGGTGTCCCTTCACTTGCATTATTTATTTATTTATTTATTTCTGTTTGGTTCAATTGAGCCTACATGACACATACATTCTTTCAATCGATACTGTTTTGTTCAATCAAATGCACCTCACTTGCACCACTGACAAGTGCTTAATTCTATACTTATTCTAATTTATTTAACGCACATTTTAGTAGGATCTGACCTGTGGGACCCAAAGTCTTCACTGTTCATATAGGAAAAAACCTTATTAATTACGCTGTACTAAAACTCACTATGCAGGCACATATTTCACAGCTTGATATATTTAGGGTACTGGAGCACCAATCTACAAGCCAAAAAGTACCCCATATGAGCTATCTCAGTGCTAATTATAATGGATATCTTTTGAGAACATGTTGCTGTAACCCTGATGACGCTTTATGGTGGAACAATCATTTACAATGGGAAAAGGACACATTTCATAGACAGATTTTTTTTCTACCAGACAAGCCTAGATTGCGTTGCGGCTGATGTTTTATCTGATTCCCAATTGAAGTTTATGGAGAATTCTTAAAAAATTAAATCCAGGCCTTTTTTAAGCTAAATGTGTAGCGTTTGTGGGGACTAATGGCGCAATGCAAGAAACGTGCGCATGCGCTGAAGGCATTTTTCATGCGCAGATAGATATTGCGCATGTTCTAATGCGGGAAGTCATATACCAAACTCTTCTTGAATTGCGCGTGAAAAATGAGATTTTAAGATCAAACTACACAGGTGTATAAAACCATTAGCAAAATCATTTCCTGATTAGGCGCATTCGTTATTCCACTCAGACAGATTCATTCATTCTGACCACGCCCATAAAAAAATATGCGCAGCTGCTCACTAATCTTGATTTTTTATGCCCAATTCAACAACATCATGAGCAAACCTTTTCGCTAGTGGCTTTCACACTGGAAATAGCGATTGTGCATGCTTCCTGTATTCTGCCATAAATCCTAAATTTCCAAATTTAAACTTTATTTATGAAATGGTTCAAAAGATATTTGTGAAAATCGTCATTTAACATCAGAGCCCTCTTAGATCTATACCATCTCTGCAAAGCACTACATTGGAGAGCTCTCTGGGATTCAAGGGGTTAAACGCATGCCTTAATCCTTTGAATGCCAGAGGGCGTACAACGCATTGCTTTGCAATGCGTTGTACACCCCTCTGGCACTCAAACAGTTAAATCACTTGTAATTCAGAAAGCTTTTAACTGGCAGTGGAGCGTGCATCCCACGTGTACCGAAAGCATTAATTTTCCCTTATGGAGCAACTGATTTAGCATAGAACTGCTCCAATTTTTTCTTCTGTGATAATGACCTTTTAATATGCAGAAACACCTAGATAGTTTTAAATAATCCTATATAAAAATTCACTAAAAGGTGTGTAATGCCGCAGTCTTGCACAGTAGAGACTGCTCTGTGTGCTGCAGTCATGTGCAGTAGAGACTGCTGTGTGTGCTGCAGTCATGTGCAGTAGAGACTGCTGTGTGTGCTGCAGTCATGTGCAGTAGAGACTGCTGTGTGTGCTGCAGTCATGCGCAGTAGAGACTGCCTGCGCCATGGCTGATAACAGCTCTGTATCAGCCGTGGCGCAGGCAGTCTCTACTGTGCATGACTGCCCCGTGACCGGCTGGCAGTGGCACTGTGTCCTGTGTAACAGGCTCTTCAACTATTACTTACATAATTTATAACAAGTTTCTTCTATGCCACTCAACAGAAATTAAACAAAATTATAATTATTCTATTTTTTCTGTCTGTGAAGCAAAAAATAAAAGTGAACATAAAATAGCAGAACACTTGTTTTGCAAGGAAAAAAAAACCTTCGGAAAGTAATTTCAAATGAATGACACACTTATAATCTGTCTGTTTTATTATCTGCGAATTTAATGTGGAAAGAGAGTGGTCTTGGTGAGTAAAATACATGTTACAAAGGTTAGAACGAAGTCACCAAGCAATTTTTATTGTCTATGCTTCATCAAGATAGTGAAAGTTGGAAATTTCACCCAGTGTTAATAATACAGTATTAGTTACACATCAGTGGTTTGCTGGAGAAAAGCCAACATGACTTCTGTTCACTCAGTCCTAAATTTCTCTAGCGGCCAGTTATTTAAAAAGACAAAAGCTGCGGTATTGTATTATATAGGTCAGTTTGTAGCTACAGCAGCAGTAAAGAGATAATATATTTTGGATTCTAAGCAGATTGATGTTTTATAGCCAATCATTAAAAATAAAAATTAGTTCAGTAATAAACGTAAAATATACAGTGACATTACTTTAAAATATCTACATGTAAATATGTTTTATATAAAAAAAAATCTTTTTGATTTGCAGATGTGAGAACCTGCTCCCATATAGCCATGTCTCAGATTGCCTGTAGTTCTGTTGCTGCGGGAGAGATCACTCCCAGTGAGCCACTTCTGACCACATTCTCTGTAGTTTTATTTACTACTATGTTCTTTCATAACAGTAATCGCTACAGTCGTTACATGTAATAAACACTCATAGTGAAAACAAGCACTCACCAAGTCTCATTAGAGTCGAAGGACCCAGTGCTGCTCCTCACGATCGTAGCCACGATTCCACAGACGAGAGGAGGAGAGCCAGTGGCGTAACTATAGGGGTCACAGGGGTCGCACCCGCGACCGAGCCCGTCGGTCCAGGGGGCCCTGCCGCCCCCTGCGACCCCTCTGCCTGGCGCCCGCAATCTCCGTCTGGCACTGTAGTAATGCAGAGCGCTGGGAGATGACATCATCTCCCAGCGCTCTGCATTACTGAAGAGGACCGCGCGGGAGATCAACACACCTCTCCGGGCTCCTGCCACTCCAGGGAGGTAGGAGATGGGGGCATTTTGGAGAGGGCCAATGTAGTCGAGGGGGGGGCCCATGGTGCTTCTTCCACCAGGGCCCGGAGGCTTCTAGTTACACCTCTGAGAAGAGCGCACTCAGGCCCACCAAAAGCCATCACGAAATGCATTAGGTGGATCGTCTTATGCATCTTTTATGATGTTGTTGCTCATTTATGGATGATCTCACACATTATAATAAAGTATTGAACTTTTAACTAATACTGGATTGGGCTGATATCATTTTGGTGGGCCTGAGTGCGCTCTCCTCCTCTTGTTCTTTCATCTATGTTCCTTCATAGTCTAAGTTACTGCTTAGAATCTGTTCCATGATTCTGATGCTGAATATATATGGTACCTGTTTGCTGTGTCCTGGTTGTTTTACATTCTTACCTGATACCCAGTACTCATTCCAGTGCTATCAGAGATAGCCCATCAGAGTACCCTGCTGCCTGACAGGGCAAGCTATCAGAATTCCCTGTCGAATTAAAGGGCCTCTACCATATATAAACATCCTTTATGTATTAGTAGCCTGGTTGTAAAGAGGTTAACATTTTATACACTATTTATATTTGGTGTTATTTAAAGGGTTAGTAATACTTAAATTTGTCCATGCTGCATCTTGTAGCCCTTCAAAAAAGAATTTAATTGTCCCTAGTGCCATCTCTCAACCTCTAGCTGACTGCAGGGAATCCGGTCCCAGGACCAGTCAGCGGCTCTGCACCAGTGCCGAGATTGCATTAATTAGAAAGGAATCCTTCACTGAAACAGTCTTCTACGTGTGCTTGCAAACCAAGGACACATAGAAGACCGTTCCAGTGAAAGATTTATTTTGCAATAACGTGATCTCGGCTTTACTGAAGAGCCTCTGCCGGTCCCGGGACCAGATTCCCCTGCAGTCAGCTAGAGCGCTGACGTCAGAGAGGGGGGAATTTTGAAAGCGAATATCTCTCAAACCATAAAGGTTTGAGAGATGGCACTGGGGGCATTTAATTTCTTTTTTGAAGGGCTACAAGACGCAGTGTGGTCAAATTTAAGTATTACTATCCCTTTAAAGGATCAGTGAACCTTTTTTAATGAAAACCTATATGTTATAGAGCTTTTCTTTTGAGTAAAACAAGGGCACTCTCACCACTGTCAGTTGTTTTATTCAAATTTTACAGCAGTTCAATTAATCATGAAATTACTTTACTGTGCGTTTATTTCCTGATAGTTCTAATTGACAGGAAGTGACTCAGCAGTTTCTATTACATTCTGTGGAGAACTGTATGTCACTAATTTTGCGCTCTGTGAGAATGTAACAGTATAACTCATTGGAATTTGACCACTAGAGGGCACTGCTAATGTAAAAAAGCACAGTTTTAAACTGTAACAACTGTGGAAATATGTATCTCTCAGCAGTGGGAGTACACTTATTTTACTCAACAGGAATCTTGCCTCATTTAATACAATACAGATTGTGTAATTTGGTGAGTCTGCTGCACTAGGAAGACCTGGATCACATCTGGAGCAAACCAGCTGCCTTGTAGGAGAGAAACAAAAATTATTGACGTAAAGGGCCATGGATAGTGTTATTTAAGTACTGTCAGAGATGTAGTTCAAGAGTAACTGAATGATAAAGTATTTCCCTCCCACCCCTTTTACCTAGTGTAAGCCTCCTCCCCTCAGATGTGGAATCTATTCACTTGACTGGACAGCTCACAGCAAGGGACAATCTTCTTGCTGTGAGTATAAGGGAAACCCTCCCACCTTGACAGGTTTTTCAGGCTTTGCCTTATACTCACTGAAGATTGTCCCTCTCTGTGATCCATCCGGACAGTCTTGCTGCACTGAGGTGAGCAGTGTTATATCAGTAAAAGGGGCAGGTGGGGGATACTTTATCATTCAATTACTCTTGAACTACAACTCTGACAGTATTGAAATATCACTCTCCATGACCCAAATGATATGAAGGTTAATTGGAGCTGCTTTTATTGTGAAACATTACTATCCCTTTAAATGGGGCATTTAAACAATTAAATGCTAGAGAGGTCTTGAATGCATTGCGAAGCAATGCTTTGGATATCTCTCTAGCAATCAAGAAGTGTAACTCTTTGAGTGCCAGAGGGGCAATGTGTTGCGTACCCCTCTGGCACTCAAAGTGTTAAAGTCACATTAAAGTCAAGGAAAATTTGGGGAAATTGTATTTGTCCCCTATAGTACAGTTGGTTAGCTCCACAATTGCTCCAGTTCTCAATGCATCAGCCACAGTACAATAGTGAGATACTCTTTCTCATAATATTCTGTGCAAGGTTAGATCATTTCTTAAATTATTTCTCACTAATCACCTTACATTAAGAAAAGGTCAAAAACATTTGAAAGATTGATGTTGGTAAATGAAATGAATGCAGCATTAATTGTAGGAATGTACTGTAAATCCTCTGTCACATAAGTAGCTCTTCTAGTTTAATCCTGTAGTAAAATTTGTCACTAGAGGAAAGTAATTTGATTTGGTTACTATATAAACTATGCTCGAATGATTGGAAGCTAAGAACAGTCATCCACATTTTTCATTAATGTGTTAGCATTTATATCTCGAGACTATGACATAACGAGCTCAACTTTGTAAGCCTCCCAATGTTTTAATTAAATGTACAATTATAATAGGGTTTTGTCTATTCTTTATCGGGATGAAATCCATTATTCTTTTAAAAACAGTAATCAAGCAACAATTTATATCAAGTGTGGCCTAGATTACACTGTTGTTGGTAAATGATATCACTGGCATTTATCAAACTGATCCCCATTGAAGTCCATGGAGAGATCTGTGGATGAAATAACTGATTAAGTTTTCAAGTATAATGTAATCCAGGACAGGATTTGGACTGATAATATCTATACAAGAAAATGGATAGAAAACACTGGTTCACATCCACAAAGACAATGCAATTCTAGAGAATTAATAAAAAAAAATCCTGAAATTCACACTGATTCAAAATGGGAGTTTTAACCCCTTAAATGCGTTGGAGACCGTTCTAGCATTCACCGGTTTGAAAGCCCCCATTCCAATAGATGGAATTTTTTATTTCACTCCTATGGTGCAGTTCGTTTTATAATGTCTCCATTTCTTTCTTAGTGAAGATTAAATAATCTTTTACCTAAGACAACAAAAGCAACTTATGATGAAAACGACAAAGAGAAGCTTTCTTCCTCCCACGCGTTTGAGGGCTCCAATGACCCTAAATCATATGGTTTTGTAGAACAATATAGAACTGTGATTCTCATCTCCAGTCCTCAAAACACACCAACCCATCAGGTTTTCAAAATATCCATATTTAAACACAGGCGGGTTCATTACCATAAATGAGCTACTGATTATCCATCTGTGGTTAAGCAGGGAGATGGAAACATGTGCTGTTGTTGTGTCTTGAGAACTAACATTGAAGATCAGACATAGAGCTAACACAAGTTTCTTTCAAAGAAGAATTTCTGCTGAGTTTGCACAGTTAGGCTATGTTCACGTAGTGACTGTGTCAGTTCAATAGCCACTCAACAATAGTTAGCACTGGCATTAATTTTATTCACGTGAGAGACCTTATCGTGTTAGCAGTAGGCCATGATCACAGTCTGCTGCAACTTTAATGTGATCTGCAGTGATCAATGGGACGTTGCAACACGGAGGTTGCAGCCTATGAGGGCATTTACACAAGCAACAATGTAACCAGAAGGTCAGGAAAAACATTAGGCTGGAGATGAGTTAGGCCTAGTTCACATTGGTAACTGAATAGCAATGATTCAAACACGTGAAATAAACGTATGGAATTGTTATTACGTACGGGTAAAAGTCCTGTTTTTTCCCACAGGAATTTGTGTGGAAACCCCGTAATTTTCAGTTCTTCCTCAGAAATTTACTTAGATAGAAACACCATATTATTTCTCCATTTTCTCTAACCCAAAAAATGTTCCAAAATTATTTTGTCAGTTTACACCTATGGCCTACAATATCAAACCAAGGTCCAGACTCAGTATGTGTGGTTGTGTGGCTAAAAGTGCTGTAGGACAAGGCTGGAATTCAGAGCTCAGTATGTGTGGTTGTGTGGCTAAAAGTGCTGTAGGACAAGGCTGGAACTCAGAGATCAGTATGTGTGGTTCTATGGCTAAAAGTGCTGTAGGACAAGGCTTGAACTCAGAAATCAGTATGTGTGGTTCTGTGGCTACCAGTGCAGTAGGACAAGGCTGGAACTCAGATATCAGTATGTGTAGTTCTATGGCTAACAGTGCCTAGGACAAGACTGGAGCTCAGAGATCAGTATGTGTAGTTCTATGGCTAACAGTGCAGTTGGACAAGGCTGGAACTCAGGGATCAGTATGTGTGGTTCTATGACTAAAGGTGCTGTAGGACAAGGCTTGAACTCAGAAATCAGTATGTGTGGTTCTATGGCTAACAGTGCATAGGACAAGGATGGAACTCAGAGATCGATATGTGTTCTTCTATGGCTACCACTGCAGTAGGACAAGGCTGGAACTCAGGGTTCAGTATGTGTGGTTCTATGGCTAACAGTGCATAGGACAAGGCTGGAACTCAGAGATCAGTATGTGTGGTTCTATGTCTAACAGTGCAGTAGGACAAGGTTGGAACTCAGAGATCACTATGTGTGGTTGTATGGCTAACAGTGCAGTAGGACAAGGTTGGAACTCAGAGCTCAGTATGTGTGGTTCTATGGCTAACAGCGCCTAGGACAAGACTGGAACTCAGAGATCAGTATGTGTAGTTCTATGGCTAACAGTGCAGTTGGACAAGGCTGGAACTCAGGGATCAGTATGTGTGGTTCTATGGCTAAAGGTGCTGTAGGACAAGGCTTGAACTCAGAAATCAGTATGTGTGGTTCTATTGCTAACAGTGCATAGGACAAGGATGGAACTCAGAGATCGATATGTGTTCTTCTATGGCTACCACTGCAGTAGGACAAGGCTGGAACTCAGGGTTCAGTATGTGTGGTTCTATGGCTAACAGTGCATAGGACAAGGCTGGAACTCAGAGATCAGTATGTGTGGTTCTATGTCTAACAGTGCAGTAGGACAAGGTTGGAACTCAGAGATCACTATGTGTGGTTGTATGGCTAACAGTGCAGTAGGACAAGGCTGGAACTCAGAGCTCAGTATGTGTGGTTGTATGGCTAACAGTGCAGTAGGGCAAGGTTGGAACTCAGAGATCACTATGTGTTGTTGTATGGCTAACAGTGCAGTAGGACAAGGCTGGAACTCAGAGCTCAGTATGTGTGGTTCTATGGCTAACAGTGCAGTAGGACAAGGTTGGAACTCAGAGATCACTATGTGTGGTTGTATGGCTAACAGTGCAGTAGGACAAGGCTGGAACTCAGAGCTCAGTATGTGTGGTTCTTTGGCAGTAGTGGGTAACATGCCAGTTTGACCTGTATTGATTTCATTGGTATTGCACCAAATATTATGTTAACACAATTATCACACAGTGTTGAAACTATGATGTTGAAGCTGAATAAATGCATTTTGGGCAAAAAATTTGAGAATCAACATGCGTTGAACATCATATACACATTTTTATGTGCTTTTATATTCAAATTCAGCTAATCAAACTAATCACCTGTGTAGGCTTATCCTTCTTCAGTGCTGTTGTTGGGTTTCAATGAATCGATACATTTTCATATTTTGTAACTCTGACTGCTTTAGATTGCTTTACACAGAGTAATTTTAAGACCCCCTGAGGCCCCAGGCAGATTTGCAAATGAAGGCCCCCTTCCAAATATAGGTTAATATTTAGGATCCTTAAAGGGTTAGTAATGTTTCACAAAAACAGCAGCTCCAATTAATCTTCATAGTATTTGGGTCATGGAAAGTGTTATTTCAATACTGTCAGAGTTGTAGTTCAAGAGTAATTGAAGGATAAAGTTTCCCTTCCCACCCCTTTTACCTAGTGTAAGCCATCTCTTCTCAGATGTGGAATCTGGTTGCTAGACCAGACGGGTAACAGCAGAGGACAATCTTCTTCCTATGAGAACAATGAAAACACTGCCCCTTATCTTAATTGAAGATTGTCCCTCTCTGCAATCTACCTAGACACCTCCCTTCTGATCTGGCTGAGCAGTGTTATATAAGTAAAAGGGGCGGGAGGGGGATACTTTGTCATTTAATTACTCTTGAACTACAACTCTGACAGAATTGAAATAACACTCTCCAAAGTCCAAATACTATGATGATTAATTAGAGCTGCTCTTATTATGAAACATAACTATCCCTTTAATTTTAGTTGTAGCCTTCGTCTTCCTTTCTTTATATTTGTGGCAAAATCATCCACATTTACATGTTCTACACCAGAAATGCCTCTCTTCTCAGTGTTCATCTGACCAAAGGATTAAGGGCTGGATTCAAATGCAGGTGCTACTTTTATCTCTGCTTTTATCTCCAGGTGTCCCCATAGACTTCAATATGACATTTTTTTATAAAACAGGCGGTAACATTTATCTCCTGCATTTGAATCCAGCAATAAATTGGTTCCTTTCTTTAAAGGGATAGTAATACTGTGTTTTATCTTTATTTTATTTTGTAGGCATTAAAAAAAAACATGAAGAATGATATAAGTCTTATCTCTCAAACTTTTATGGTTTGAGAGATATTCACAAGCAAAGTTTCCCCTCCCGACCCTTTTACCTAGTGTAAGTCATCTCTTCTCAGATGTGGAATCTAGTCCATAGACCAGGCAGATAACAGCAGGGGACAATCTTCTTCCTATGAGAAAGTCCTGCCCCCCTTGACAAGTTTTTCAGGTTTTTCCCTTATCTTAATTGAAGATTGTCCCTCTCAGTCTTCCTGGGCATCTCCCTTCTGATCTGGCTGAGCAGTGTTACAACAATAAAAGGGGCAGGAGGGGGATAATTTTTAACTATAACTCTGACAGAATTGAAATAACACTCTCCAAAGTCCAAATACTATGATGATTAATTAGAGCTGCGTTTATTATGAAACATTACTATCCTTTTAAAAATGGTACTGTTGGAAGCCCAGGGTGAGGACACATTGCATTAAAATGCTCCTGGCTTTACTTCATACATTGAATATACGTTAAAGTGGAACTACCACTCAAATTAAAGTGCCCCCCAAATAATTATTCATATAGTGATAGGCATACCAATACTTGTATGATCCTGAATAATTCCAGCATTAATGAGAAATCCAACTTGTTTGGAGACTGACGTGCAGGCTTCTTGTTGTAGCGGTATCTGTGCACCTGCACCATCAGTGACTTCCTGTACCTTAAGGTACAATGCCACTCCTCCTCACCAATCCTATAGAAGAGCCTGGGATGGACAGAGATGCTGAACAGGCAAGATGTCTGCTCTGATGACTGCTCTGAGTCTCTGAACAAGATGGATTTCTCAATAATGCTGGACTGATTCAGGATCATACAAGTACTGATATGCATATCACTATATGAATAATTATTGGGGGGTACTTTAATGTGAGTGAAAGTTCATACATTGAATATACATTATAGTGGAACTACCACTCACATTAAAGTGCCCCCCAAATAATTATTCATATAGCAATATGCATACCAATACTTGTATGATCCTGAATAATTCCAGTATTATTGAGAAATCCATCTTGTTTGGAGACTGACATGCAGGCTTCTTGTTGTAGCGGTATCTGTGCACCTGCACCGTCAGTGACTTCCTGTACCTTAAGGTACAATGCCACTCCTCCTCACCAATCCTATAGAATAGCCCGGGATGGAGAGATGCCGAACAGGCAAGATGTCTGCTCTGATGACTGCCCTGAGTCTCTGAAAAAGATGGATTTCTCAATAATGCTGGACTGATACAGGATCATACAAGTACTGATATGCATATCACTATATGAATAATTATTGGGGGGGTACTTTAATGTGAGTGAAAGTTCCACTTTAAGTCATACGTATAAAGTCAAAACTGGGGTAATCATAGAGAAAGCAGTTGTAACATAAGTAACAAAAGTAAATTCACATTGATTTAAATGGAACGTTTAACCCTTTGAATGCTAAAGAGGTCTTCAACATATTGATAAGCAATACAGATCAGGAATGATATATCAATAACATTTGTTTTTTTTATATGCAACAATATCATCAGCTGTATGAACAAGATCACACTTTTTAAGGCAGATAAATATTTTAAAAATTGAAAGAGCGGCTCTCAAGGATAAAATACTTTTCTGTATTTGTCTTAAATATACAGTTGAAGATTTGCACATGGAATTTGATTTAAGTAATTCATTACTCAGGAAATCAGATTATCAGAATTTCCAGGCATACACCGTAGTAATGGTGATATATCTGGGAAGAGTAACTATAAATATCAAGTGGAATATACAGGAACTCCCCTTGGATAATAATCCTGACAGTGACTGAAGAAGACAGGCTTAGATGAGATCTAGCAGGCACCACACTTCCCTTGGGATTTGATGATTAACAATGGAGAGTTCTGTTAGTTTTTAACTATCCAACGACAATGAATATTATGCAAATTCCTTAACTCCTTGAAGACCAGATGGGCATGCAATGCATTGCTTGCAATGCATTGCACACCCCTCTGGTCCTCAAGGGGTTAATATTTTGACTAATTATAAATCACGGTTTATATTAGGGATGTCCTTAACCTAGGCTGCTGTTTGGTTTTAAAGGGATAGTAATGTTTCACAAAAACAGCAGCTTCAATTCATCTTTATAGCATTTGGGTCATGGATAGTGTTACTTCAGTACTGTCAGAGTTGTAGTTCAAGAGTAATTGAATGATAAAGTATCCTCCTCCTGCCCCTTTTACCTAATGTAAGCCACCTCCCCTCAGATGTGGAATATGGTCCTGGGACCAGACAACTCACAGCAATGGACAATCTTCTTACTGTGATCATAAGGAAACCACTGCCCCTCTTGACAGGTTTTTCAGATTTTTCCCTTATGCTCACTGAAGATTGTCCCTCTCTGCAAGCCATCTGGACACCACCTTTCTGATCTGTTACATCAGTAAAATGGGCTACTTTATCATTCAATCACTCTTGAACTACAACTCTGACAGTATTAAAATAACACTCTCTATGGCCCAAATACTATGAGGATTAATTGGAGCTGCTTTTATTGTGAGACATCCCTGCAGGATTTGTTTTTGAATTTAATCAAATCATGATATGGTATAGCCAGGTAAAGCCTGAGTAGGGCATGAAGATTAATTGGAGCTGCTTTTATTATGAAAAATTACTATTTCTTTAAATCAATACTGTCAGAGTTGTAGTTCAAGAGTAACTGAATGATAAAATATCCCCCTTCTGCCCCTTTTATTGATGTAACACTGCTCACCTCAGAGCACCAAGACCTGATGGATCGTAGAGAGGGACAACCTTCAGTGATCATAAGGAAAAACCTGTCAAGGGGGCAGGGTTTTCCTTATAGTCACGGTAAGAAGATTGTCCCTTGCTGTGATCTGTCTGGTCTGAAGTCCAGATTCCACATCTGAGGGGAGGAGGCTTACACTAGGTAAAAGGGGCGGGAGGGTGATACTTTATCATTCAATTACTCCTGAACTACAACTCTGACCGTATTGAACTAACACTCTCCATGGCCCAAATACTATGAAGATTAATTGGAGCTGCTGTTTTTGTGAAACATTACTATCACTTTAGATAGGGCTCATGATATCTCTCAGGTATTCAGTGGGTTAAAAGCTGGATTTAGCTCAATGGATGTTTGGGTAATTGTAATTTGTCATCTATCGAGCAGTTGGGTTTACACCAGAATTGTTCCAATTTTTTCTTAGTATATCCACCCTCGCTAAGGGAGATTTACTAAGAAGAATTGGAGGCAGTTAAGGAGCAAACTGCATGTTTGTGGCAAATCAAGATTCTCATTCAATTAAAGGGGCGTTTGAATGCTAAGGGTTACAAAAAAGTGCTCAACCCTTTGCAAAGCAATCAGTTGCGTACCCTCTGGCACTCAAAGGGTAATTAAATGGGTAGAAACAAGAAAATTCTGCACTGTTACACATGAATTACTTACATGTGAACCTTGTGTATAGCAAAATTATTACTACATATTTACTCAATAATTGAGTTAATCTTAATATATGATCATAGCTGGGCACTCTCCGGTTTTGACTCTCCATTACCAGGCCTCCGGGGCAGAGGCTGATTATCCAGATGTGGGGAGTTTCTAATGAAACTCTGCCGACTTCTGCTACTTCCCAGTCTGTTCCTCCTACTCCCCGCCCTCTTCTCTTTCTTCCTCAGCCTATTCGTTATATTTTCCTTCACTTTATAAGATCTGCCCCAATTGCAACTAAGCTCCGCCCCTTTTGACACAAATCACATCATATTTCTCCCCCAGCAGCACCACAGGACTCCCCTCTCCGGGTTGTGCACAACAAAAAGTTCCCAGGTATGTGTATGATACACACAGGGTTCCCATTGATTCATGTGATGTAGAGCAGGATTGTCTTCTCTTTGTTTTGATATTAATGTGTCGATTGCAGCGGGTCCACTCATTCCTTGATGAACGTCATATTTTGTGCAAATGTTCCCTGTTCCCTGTACTATACTATGTTCTAGAGCTGATTTATTTTCCTTCTCTAAATCAATTGGAACTTGAGGAATTTACCCATCATGCAGTTGGGTTGCTCCAGAATTGCTCCTCTTTTAACCCTTTGAGTGCCAGAGAGGTACAGAACGCATTGCAAAACAATGCATTCCATATCCCTTTGGCACTTAGAGAGTTAAAAATAAAGCCTTATCCACAAAAGGTGCCATTCTGGAGCAAGTCAACTGTTCCAGGGGGATAAATGAAACTTACAATTCATTCAAATTTGACTTTTAACTCCTTGAATGCTAGAGAGGTCTCCAGCACATACCTTGGAGGCCTCTCTAGCATTCAAAGGGTTAAAAACCCCATTTAAATTATTAGGAATTTGGTGGATTTTTAGGCCTCCCCGTGGGTCCAGCTGGTTTAATGAGAATTGCTTCTCTTTTGTTCTGTGGATAAGGTACATCGGGGAGTATGGATACAAAGACTTCTCAGTTCATGCTTAACCCCATGACGTGCCAGGACATCACGTCTGTGCTGCACTTAACCCTTTGAGTGCCAGAGGGGTACTCAACGCATTGCAAAGCAATGACTGATAGTGACCACTCCAATCGTTGGTACCCCTCTGGCACTCAAAGGGTAAAGGACCACTGACAGTCCTGGTACATCATGAAATTCAGGGATTCATGTGCGGCTGAACGCTGTTCATAGAGCCTTGAATCCACTAGTGAAAAAAAATGCCCCGTGGTCCTTAACTGCCGGCCGCGCGGCCGTGCAACTGGTCATTAAGGGGTTAAGAATTGTCTCTAAAATTCAAGATGACCGGTCATGTTTATAAAGTAAGATCATGTTTATGAATATGTCTGAGAAAATTTACACCTGAGAATATATTTTGCATACATAATGGCTGTCTCTATGTACTTCCATTAACCCCTTACTTCCGGTACCTGGTTAGGACCATCACCATTTATTTTTCCTGAAGGAAAGATGACGGTCCTGGCACGTCATGTATTTTGTGCTTACAGCACTCCTGCGGGAGAACTGTAAGCACTAGCATGTCTGAAATTGACCACTTCAAGACTGGAGTGGTCTCTCTCAGACCCCCATTTGGCACGCTGGTACACGTCATCAGTTACGTGTGCCAGAGTGGTGACAAAGATCAAAGAGGTCCTTAAAGGGATAGTAATACTTAAAATGTAAAAAAAAAAATGTTGTAGGGTTTATCCCCCTGAGTAAAAAAAGAGTACTCCCACTGCTGAAAGGTGTTTCATTCAAAAGTTATTAATTTTGAAAGTTGAATATTTTAGGTGCAATATCACAGTGGCCTGAAATTGTACAGTGGCGCTGTTGCTACACGATCCTATGGACAGCTCTGGTCCCGGGACCATTAACCTCCATAGGATGGTGTAGCAACAGCGCCACTGTACAATTTCAGGCCACTGTGATATTGCACCTAAAAAATTCAGCTTTGAAAATTAATAATTTTTTAATAGAACACCTTTCAGCAGTGGGAGTAGTCTTGTTTTACTCAGGGGGATAAACCCTACAACATATTTTTTTTTACATTTTAAGTATTACTATCCCTTTAAGGGAAGGTCACTTTCATGGACTGCTCTTTGTTAAGGGATTAAAGGAATAGTCAGGGCCGGATTTACATTGCAGGCTCCCCTAGGCAAGGCACTCTGGGCACCCTTAGCTCCGCCCATGGTCACACCCCACTCCTCACATGACCACACCACCAGTCTCATCCACTGTTTCCTTGCACAGAATATACCTTTGATCCGCAATACGCTGAAGTTCTCACTAGCATCCAAGGGGTTAAATAATAGCCTGTAAAGGGGTGTATAAGCTACTGCATGGATACAGAGATTTCTCTGGCCACACCCACAATTCAAAATGTGTGCATAGCCAACACAGCTGAGGCACCCCTCAAACTTTGGAGCACTAGGCAAGTACCTAATCTGCCTATTGGGAAATCCGGCCCTGGGAATAGTAATGTCAAATAATACATAAATATATGATTGTTCCACTTCATTTTTTCTAATGCATAGTATATTTTTAAAATCATTCACCTGCATATTCTTCTTGCAAATCCAGTTCAAAGTTTTCCCCTCCAGGGCCTTTCCACTACATTATGAAGAATTCCCTCAGATCCGAAAGCTGGACGCCTGACCAGACGGATCACAACGAGGGACAATATTCTGTCCGTTAGCATAAGGAAAAGCCTGCCCTCCCCCTTGACAAAGCAGAGCAGAGTTTTCCTTATGCTGACACAATATTGTCCCTCGTTGCGATCTGTCCAGAAAGGCTTTTGGATCTGAGGGAGCTCTTAACCCCTTAAAGTCCAGTGACCTGTCAGGACCGCCACTGCTGTTTTTGCCTAAAGGACCAGTGACGGTCCTCACACGTGACGT
This sequence comes from Rhinophrynus dorsalis, assembly GCA_037306005.1. NCBI lineage: Eukaryota > Metazoa > Chordata > Amphibia > Anura > Rhinophrynidae > Rhinophrynus > Rhinophrynus dorsalis. Next base: position 660,872,376 of record CM074718.1, on the reverse strand, counting down.
ATTTGCGGGGATTGAAATTAACCACTCCAAGATCGGAACGGTCACTATCAGTCCCCCGTTTGGCGTGCCGGTACACGTGATCAGTCATGTGTGCTGGCAGGTCAAAGTTTGCTATGTGGTCCTTAAAGGACAACGCACCCCGAGACCACTGGTCCTTAAGGGGTTAATGAAGTAAAGGAAAGGGCCAGGAGGGGGAATCTTTTAACTGAATTTGCAAGAAAAATATGCAGGTAAATGATTTTTAAAAAGATAATATGCATTATAACAAATTAAATGAAACAATTGTATACTGTTTTATTATTTGACATTACTTTTAGAACAGGTTATACCTGGCGCTAAGATTTAATCATTAAACTGCCTATATGTTTGGCTCAGTTAGTGAATTTCTTTATAAATACCTTTATAAATACCACAGTTCTTATTTGGACAGGTCCATTTCTACTCCACTTTTTCCCACTTTTTTTTACATTTCCTTATGTCTCTTTGTGACAAAGACACTTTGTTCACTACTCCAAGTTTATAAATCTCCCCCATTCACCCGTATTTATAAAAGCAAACTGTAGTTATTCTGGACTAAACCAACTTCATTAACCCCTGAAAGACTGCCTGTTCTGGCACGTGGGAGGCCGTTAAGGACCATGGGCTTTTTTTTTCTGCTTAATGGATTTTGGGGTTGCCAAGTGGCGTGCAGATGTGTGGAGATCCCAGAATTCCATGACATGCCAGGCACATCACCAGTCCTTAACCCTTTGAGTGCCAGAGGGATACGGAATGCCTTGCTTTGCAATGCACTCCGTACCCCTCTGGCACTCAAAGGGTTAAAAGGATAGTAATAATTAAAATGTAAAGAAACAGTCCTGTCAAATTAAATAGGGCTTTTAACCCTTCACAATGCATTGGAGACCTCTCTGACATTCATGAGGTTAAAAAACTGTATTCAAGTGCATAGGAATTAACTCCTTAACAACCCTTGATGTGCCAGGACCGTCACATCGTTTCTGGCACTTAAAGGGATAGTATTACTTAAAATGTAAAAATATATATGTTGTAGGGGTTATCCCCCTGAGTAAAAAAAAAGTGTACTCCCACTGCTGAAAGGTGTTTTATTTAAAAGTTATTGCAGCTCAAACTTGAATTTTTTAGGTGCAATATCACTGAGGCCTCAAATTGTACAGTGGCGCTGTTGCCACACCATCCTATGGAGATTTATGGTCAACTGAGCAGAGTTGTCTATAGGATGGTGCAGCAACAGCTCCACTGTACAATTTCAGGCCATTGTGATACTGCACCTAAAAAAATTCAAGTTTGAGCTGCAATAATTTTTGAATACAATACATTTCACCAGCAGGAGTACCATTGTTTTACTCAGGGGAATAAACCCTACAACATATATATTTTTACATTTTAAGTAATACTATCCCTTTAAGTGCCAGAAACGGTGTGACATTCCTGGCACTTAAAGGGATAGGTACGTACCAGGCACGTCCAGCAGAAACTGTCACTAAGTGACAGAGGACGTACCTGGTAAGTCACGGAAGTCACGGAAGTCCGGGTCTCGGAGACTCCAGACTTGTTTGAAAAAAAAAAAAAAATGTTCCTCAGGCGTTAAGGTGACAGCCGCGTACGAATGTGGCTGTCACTAAAGGGTTAAGCAGTTAATTCCTATGCACTTGAATACAGCTTTTTAACACCTTGAATGCTAGATAGGTCTCCAACGCATCGCGAAGCAATACGCTGGAGACCTCTCTGGCATTCTATGGGTTAAAAGCCCTATTTAATTTGACAGGAATTTTTATTTGTCCCCTTTGGTGCAGTTGGTTTACTCCAGAATAACCCCGATTTGCTTTTATAAACATGGGCCTATATAGTGCGATTGGAATGTTTCAGAACATGGCTGCCTTTGTAAAACGATTTCTCTTTATTCAATCCGCACAGAAGTTGGAACTCTAAGTACTTGAGAGCATTTTGATTTTGTCACATCATTGTTTTCAATTAGAGTCTTTTTTGCATGTGATGTACCCAGGGAAATGGAACACTTATATTATGAACTGAGGTACTTCCAGTGACAAATATGATTAATGGGATAATCTTGTAGATTACAATAGTTAGAGGCAGTTCCTGCCATTTCCCAATCTCCAAGGACAGACACTACTCTCTTGCATTGCAAACAGCTGCAGATTTCTCAATAATATTATCATAAAAGTGGGATTGCGCTGACATCTTCACTAGACATATTTAAATGGACTCTTTTTAAATATTATTTGTCTTTACGTCCTGCTTCATGGCGTTTGCAAAGCAAAAGAAAAGTTAGTTGTACGTTTTTAGGGTGTATCTTCAGATCTTAGTCATTGTAAAAGAAAAAACATTGAAGCTGATTTACTTAGAACAGAGGGGTGATAGAGGGGATATATATTTTCCAGTGTGATATCTTCTACAAGGGGGTTGTCCGCTAAGGTGTGATAAAGAGGTGATAATGTAGAAATGCCTTATCCAGTGTTATTCACTCTCCAGTCCCTATGTTATTCTATACAGCCAATGCACTAAGATTTTGCCAACTTTGGAGATATTAGTGCATAGCCTCCATAGAATAACATAGGAACCGGAGAAGTGATATCACTGGAGAAGTTATCTCCTCTTTATCACCGCTAAGTGCATAACCCCCGCAAACTGGAGAAATACTGGTGCATTGTCTCCCTAGATTAACATATAACCTGAAGGGAGAGATGCACTAAGGCATGATAAAGCGGTGATAAAGAGGAGATGATTTCTCCAGTGAGATCACTTCTCCAGTTCCTATGTTATTCTATGGAACCTATGCACTACCATCTCCATAGCTGAAGAAATCTTAGTGCATATGCTCCATAGAATAACAAAGGAACTAGATAAGTGATATCACTGGAGAAGTCATCTCTGCTTTATCATCTCTTTATCCCCTGTTTATCACCGCTTAGTGGAGAAGACATCTCCACTTTATTACACCTTATTGCATCTCCCGCCTGTTCCTATGTTATTGTATGGAGCTTATGATCTAGGATCTATGAAGCTGGCGAGACCCTAGTGCATAGGCTCCATGGAATAAAATAGGAAACTGAGAGTTTATTACATTGGAAATGTTATCACCACTCCTCTTTTCACACCTTAGTGCATCCTTTCACATTGTTCTGAAGTTATCTGTAATGGAGATTATTATTATTTTACTTTATTTAACACTTTGTAATGCGTTGAGCACCCCTCTGTCATTCAAAGGGTTAAATAGCACCAACTTATTCTGCAGTGCTGTACAATAGGGTATACACATACAGAGATGTAAAACAGTACAGACAGAACACAAAGAACTAAATGATCAGAGGCCCCTGCTCCTGTGAGCTTACAGTCTACACCAGAGGTTCTCAACCCGTAGCCTCAGGGCCCACTAACAGGCCAGGATTTGAGGATTTCCTTGTTACAGCACAAGTAATCAAAGTGTCTGAGCCTCTGATCAACACACCTAGGTCCTGGCCTGTTATTAAGCCTAAGGGTATGGGTTGAGAACCACTGGTCTAGAGGTTGGTAGGTTCAGAGACAGAAGGTGTAAGTAGAGGTGAATGAAATATCCCTGATTTATTTTATGGATCAATTCAGAGGACCTGAAAATGAGAGTTTGGGACAGAAATAAAGGACAGGAACAAGATGGGGCTGGATTGAGAGGAGGCCAAGTGGCAGGAAAGAGAGAGTGTCCTGGGGGATAGGATAAGGCCTCGAGTGGGAAAATGAGAGGGGGCCAGCCTAGCACATGAGTGGATCTAGAGTGAGAGAGGGCTGGGAGTGGCGGTCCAGTGCATGGGAGAGAGAGAAAGAACATATATTAAGAGATGGGGCCAGAGCATGGGACAAGGAGAGAAATTATAAATTCAACCGCTGGTATTACCCTCATGCACTTCATGGTATGCACTACAGCTTATGATCTCTGTATTGCGTACTGGTGGGCAAACTCTGTTCTCCTTAGGACCTTAATCCCAGCAAGCCCCTTACACCTGCCCTGTAGCATGCAAATCAAATGGCATAACATTGTCTTATTTCCTCTTCCACCTGTTTAACCCCTTCGCTTCCGGTGACGTACCCGGACCGTCACGCTGGTCCGGCACTTAAGCACCAGTGACGGTCCTGACACGTCACGTACTCTTACTCACCGCGCTCCTGCAGGAGCACGGTGAGTAATACCGGGGACTGAATTTGATCGCTCCAAGACCGGAGCGATCTCTTTCAGTCCCTCAGTTCGGTGTGCCGCCCCACGTGATCAGTCACGTGGGGCGGCACGCCGAAATTCTCTATCGGGTCCTTAAAGGACCACACACCCCACGACCGCTGGTCGTTAAGGGGTTAATACATGAAGTTAAACAAGGCATAGAGGAAACATGTCCATACACTGTTCCATTGTCCTCCTCTTAATGTAAGTGATATTTAGGGGAAACATTTTACCATAAATAGCTTAGTATATTGGCAAGAGCAGCCATCGGGTTTGAAAATCGATTCCAGCTCCTGATTTGGAGTAGAATCATTTTTGCATATTCACCCTACAGAGTGGGTGCCGGAGTGTGCAATAGAGAGAAGCGAGCAATAGAAAGAAGGGAGTAGTAGAGAGGAGGGAGCAAGAGAGGAGAGAACAAATGAGAATGGGGTTTTCTTTTCAGAACTACATTCTGCTTTCCCATTGGTCAGTCAGGGCTCACTATGCAGCCCCAGCTTCATCTGTACATCTTCTACCAGGGGAACAAACATACTTATACAACACTATGTTGGGGATAGTTATTCTTTAATGGAGCAGTAAATCTTTATTTTGAAAAAAATACATATTAAAGGGGCTTTCCTGTTGAGCAAATTAAGGGTACTCCCACTGATAAGAGATGCATATTTCCAGTGTTATTACAGTTTAAACTTATGTTTTATTTTGTTTTTACATTAGCAGTGCCCTCTAGTGGTCAAATTTCAATTAGTTATTCTGTTACATTCTAATGAGAAGAAAGTCAGTGAAAGTTCTCCACAGAATGTGCTAGAAACTGCCGAGTCACTTCCTTTCAGTTAGAACTTTCAGGAAGTAAACACACAGTAAATTCACTTCCTGATTATTTGACCTTTTGAATAAGACAACTGACGACAATGGGAATATCCTTATTTTACTTAGCAGGAAAAGCTCTATAACATATAGGTATTCATAAGAAAAGCTTACCGCTCATGTATATTTCATATAAGAAAAAGTACAGTATTAACCCCTTAACGACCCTTGACGTTCCAGGACCGTCAAGGGTAAATTTGCTTTAAGGACCAGTGACGGTCCTGGTACGTCAAGAGTTAAATGGTAGCAGCGCGCCGCCGTGCACGCTGCTACCATTCAATCCAGGCTGAGACTGAGCGGTCCAGTACCGGACCGTTCAGTCTCAGCCTCGATCGGTTGTGCCAGGCCATGTGATCGCTGCGTCAGCGATCACATGTACCGGCATTCTAAAAAAATGAATGAAGCAGTGCTGCTTACTGCCTCTAGTGTCTCCTCTCTGCCAATGCGTCCGTTACATAAAAGTAAGGGACACAGAAGCAGGGAGGAGACACCTAGTGGAAATACAAAATACAGCAGCTGGGGGTGTTAACCCCTTCACTGCTGGTGCAGGAGGATGGCTAAATGCAGGTCAATTTCTGACCTGCTAAATACACTTTTTTTTTTTTTTTAAATAAAAACAACACGCTTTTTTTTTTTACAAATAAAATATTTTATTTAAAAAAAAAAAAAACATCTCAAGAAACAAAATTGGAAGTGTGATTGTTGTGGAGTCATGTAATACACTTACACACACCGCCAAATGTAATTAACAAAAAAGTGGGAAAATAGGGTGGGAAAAAGGGACATGGGGATTTTCACCCAGGGGGGACAGTGGCCACTTTAAACTGCGCATTTTGTAGGTATGACTGAGTGGTCATACCTTTCATGCAGTCTCCATAAAAATTTAACCCTTTGCGCCCAATTGATCCCAAGAGAAAAAACAAAAATGGTGGGTTTTTTACATTTTTTTTTACCTTTTTCTTTAATTTTAATAAAGTGAATGGTAGGTTATCCATATAAATAGGGTATCAAAGGAAAGCCCTATTTGTTTGTAAAAAAACAGTATATCATTTATGGGGGTGGAATAAAAGCCTAAGAGGGAAAACACTGTTGAACAAAGACATAGTCAAAAAGGTCAGAATTGCTCCGGTCCTTAAGTCAAATCCACCTCTGATTTTCCCGGTCCTTAATGGGTTAAAATATGTTCTTCTTGTAATGAGGCTGTGAAATGGTGAGAGTCTCTTGCTGGAAATAGCCACTTCAGAATTATCCTGTGCAAAAAATAGATTAGACAAAACATTGGTATCAGTTTGGTATCAAATTGCTTTTTGGAGTTCACACAATGGTTCTTTTCTTGATATGATTGTCTTTTGAGAGATTGCCAAGATTATTTTCCTCTTGTTATTTGTAAATCAATTATAATGGTGTCATTAGCCAAATGAAAGCAACAAAGGGAAGGTTTATAAGTATCTGATGCAATTAAATTATAAAGGAGCAAGCAAAAGTGCATTTCTTTTTTGTTTTTAGTGAGTAAAAGCTAATAAGGAATTACTGTCCATATGCAGAAAGAAAAAGATGAGCAATTCTAGAGCACACTGGCACAAAAGATATAATATGAAAGGTAGACAAATACTGGAGTGAGCAGGGCTGGATTTACATCTCAGGAGCCTGTAGGCACAGAAATCTGAAGCGCCCTCCACCCCAATTGGCCATCTCCACAATGCTCCAACTCTCCATATTACACCTATATCCATATTGCCCTCACATTGTCCCCATCAGCTCCAACTTGCCCCCATCAGCTCCAAACTCCAACTTGCCCCCATCAGCTCCAAGTGCCTTGCCCCCATCAGCTCCACATTGCCCCCATCAGCTCCAACTGTCTTGCCCCCATCAGCTCCAACTTGCCCCATCAGCTCCAACTGTCTTGCCCCCATCAGCTCCAACTTGCCCCATCAGCTCCAAGCTCCAACTTGCCCCATCAGCTCCAAGCTCCAACTTGCCCCATCAGCTACAACTGTCTTGCCCGCATCAGCTCCAAATGTCTTGCCCCCATCAGCAACAATTTACCCCATCAGCTCCAAGCTCCAACTTGCCCCCATCAGTTCCAACTGTCTTGCCCCATCAGCTCCAACTTGCCCCCATCAGCTCCAGGCTCCAACTTGCCCCATGAGATCTAAGCTCCAACTTGCCCCCATCAGCTCCAAGCTCCACATTGCCCCCATCAGCTCCAGCTTGCCCTCACATTGCCATCACCTCCACATTGCCCCCCCCCCCCGTATTCGTTTCTTACCTCCCTGGTGGCCCAGGAGCAGGAGATGTTTGTGCTGCCTTCTGCATAGACCTGTAGGTGCTGTTGCACCCCTTGCGGTCTTCTCTTTAGGAATTAGAGCCAACGAAGGGGGAGCAACAGCAGCTACATGTTTGTGCCGAAGAAGGCACAGACCTTATCATGCAAGGGATGGGATGGGCGGCGGGTTACTGTGTGCAGCGCTGTAAATATATTTTTAAAAAAATCAAAAAATGCTGTGAATTAAAAAAAAAAAAAAAAAATTATTTCAATGACAGGCGCCCTTCTGTGGGGTGCACCTGTAGGCAGGTGCCTACTCTGCCTTATGGAAAATCCGGCCCTGGGAGTGAGTGGTATAAAAGTAGCGTTTCCAGAGACACAACACACATACAAAGAGGGCTGGGAGAAACACCAAAGGGAGATAACGGCCTGAATATCAATCTTGCATCAGATTTGTTACAAACGTGTCCGATATGGTCGCAATCTTGTGTCAGATTTGTGTCAATAGCATATTGGTACCAGGGACGTGAACAGAGATTTTGGGGGGCAGGGGCTCAAATGAATAAAAGGACACTGCTCATAATTATTTATTCAAAATATATATTTAAAAAAAAGAAAAGAATGTTAACTATATTAACACAACTCTGACTTCCTTACCAATATATTTTAATTCCCTCACACTCACGCAATAGTTTCATACTCAACAGATCAAGTATATATTTAGAATAAATGACTGCACCAAGGAGATGGACATGGTTTATTCAATTTGTTTATTTTGCAAGAGGCAATGATTGGTTTTAATTCCTTTTGTGTTATTGGAATACATAACACTTCAAAATCAACAATAATTCACACTAAACTGGTAATCAAAATTGAAAAACGGTCTGGGATAAGATAAAATCTGACTGATTACATTTTTTTTTGTATTAAAAGGGCACAAGGGCACTTTGGACAAAAAGGGCAGGTGCTCAAGCCCCCCTTGGTGTCTATGTGTGCACGTGCCTGATTGTTCCTATATGGACAGAAAAGCAAATGAATACAGGCATTTAAGCACCAAACCCACCCCAAAATTTACAATGGCAAGTGTATTATATATGGAATCCCCGCAAAAGGGAGAGCATAGCAGCAAGAGAAATATTAAAATATAACCTTTATTACATATTAATAAAAGAGAAAAAGACAAATTTCATAAAAACAATTAATAGTATTTGTTACTGTGTGAACAACATCCTATATAATAATTTGCTAAATGTATGTTTGTCAGAAGCTGCCATAAGCAGTACAGACGGCTGTTTGCGCAGTACAGACTGCCTGCGCTGCGGCTGATAACGGAGGGGGGAAATCGGAATTCAGACCCTAGTCCTCTCTGCGCACCAGGCTATGGTCAGAATTTGGAGCGCCCCACTCCGTATCAGCCGATGCGCAGGCAGTCTCTACTGTGCATGACTGCACCATGGCCGTTGCTGGGTGGCACTGTGACGCGTGTACACGGGCTCTTCAACTAGTACTATTATAATCTAATTGTGCAATGTGACTCAGATATCACAGAGAACAAAATACAAAGATACAAAATATAGACTCTACAGCATAGAACAAACAGTGCCGGATTTTCAATTAGGCAGAGTAGGCATCTGAGGGGAGCCTGTCACTGAAGTAAATTTAATTTATTTATTTATTTATTTTTATTACAGCGCTGCGCACAGTGGCAGCAGCAACTATTTGCATAGTAAGGTCTGTGCCTCCTTCGGCACAGATCTGTCATGCTGTTGCTCCCTCCTCGGCTCTTTAGTAATGGAGAGCGCTGGGAGATGACATCATCTCCCAGCGCTCTGCATTATTGAAGAGAAGACCGTGGGAGCAACAGCATACAGATCTGTACTGAAGGAAGCACAGACTTTTCCTGCCGCTGGACCACCAGGGAGGTAGGAAACAGATATGGGGGGCAATGTGGAGCTGATGGGGGCAATGTGAGGGCAAGTTGGAGCTGATGGGGGAAAGTTGGAGCTGATGGGGGCAATGTGAGAGAAAGTTGGAGCTGATGGGGGCAAGTTGGAGCTGATGGGGGCAATGTGAGGCCAAGTTGGAGTTGATGGGGGCAATGGAGCTGATGGGGGCAAGTTGGAGCTGATGGGGGAAATGTGAGGGCAAGTTGGAGCTGATGGGGCAATATGGAGCTGATGCGGGGCAACATGAGGGCATTATGGTTATGTGGGGGGTAATGTGGAGATTTGGAGCATTGTGTAGGTGTCCAGTGAAGATGGCCAATGTGGGGGGGGGCGCTTAAGATTTCTGTGTGTACAGGCTCCTGAGATGTAAATCCAGCCCTGAGAACAAAGCGCTAGTGAATAGCTGTAGCAACAAATCCACACAAATAAATTGCAGTTGTGTGATTCAGCTACTTAAGTGAATACAGAGATTGGTAATCACCCGATCTCTGTAGCTGTATATATTTCAGCTTAGATCGCTCCTGTATGTATGGGTAGCTGATAAGCCAATAGTCAGAAGCGATAGTATGCTCTAAGATGTCTTCTCCTTCATATACCTTTGAATCTGCCACCAGTTTGTCCAAATCCTCTGACACCGGTTTACCATTTTACACCGAACATATGGCAATGCAGGATAATGAGCCTTTGTCGTGTTCATGTGGGTGTGTTTATAGGTTAATGTGACTGACCACCATATGCATTAAGGTCTGATATCTGCCTCTGCTGTTGGCGTTCAAAGTCCTAACATCACCAGCCTGAGGTTGGAGATGTTGGGATTTCCATGTATCTCTTTACAGAGCCAGAAAACAATTTGCTCTGTAGAGCAAAGACATCAGCTGAGATCCCTTAAAGGGATAGTAATACTTCTTTTTATCTTTATTTTATTTTGTAAGCATTAAAAAAAACATGAAGAACGATATAAGTCTTATCTCTCAACCCTTTATGGTTTGAGAGATATTCACAAGCAAAGTTTCCCCTCCCGCCCCTTTTACCTAGTGTAAGCCATCTCTTCTCTGATGTGGAATCCAGTCCATAGACCAGACAGATAACAGAAGGGGACAATCTTCATCCTATGAGAACAGTAAAAGCCCTGCCCCCCTTGACAAGTTTTTCAGGTTTTTCCCTTATCTTAATTGAAGATTGACCCTCTCTGCAATCTACCTGGGCACCTCCCTTCTGCTCTGGCTGAGCAGTGTTACATTAGTAAAAGGGACAGGAGGGGGATACTTTGTCATTGAATTACTCTTGAACTACAACTCTGACAGTATTGATATAACATTCTCCAAGGTCCAAAAACTATGATGATTAATTGGAGCCACTTTTATTATGAAACATTACTATCCCTTTAACCCTTTCGGTGCCAAAGGGATGTGCATTGCATACCCCTGTGGCAGTGAATGGGACAGGGGTCTAAGTGCATGGCAAGTCTGAATCCTAGTTCTTACCCATTAACCCCTTAACGACTGGCCACGCAGGCACGCGGCGGTCACTAAAGGACCACGGGGCAGCCGTGCAGCCGCGGGGGGAGCCTGGAATTCCATGACGGTCATAGTACGTCATGGGTCGTTAACTCAGATAGACCCATGACATATTATGACCGTCAAGGGTTGTTAAAGGGTTAAAGATACCTGCAAGTTATGTTGGCAGTTCTTATAATGAATAAGAGTTTCTCTCTCACGTACAATTTATTAATTATTCTGAAGTATGAAGTCGGAGAACAAATTGATTTCAATTTAATTTACTTAATATGTTTGTTTTTGCCCAGAGAGTTCTCAGGGCACATTGACCAATACTTATTTGTACTAAATCACAAGCAGCTGACATAGGGATTAAACCAAGATTTCTCTATTCATGTCACTAGACTGTTCCAAGGTTCCCTGTATTCACTGTAGTTATTGCCAGAAATACAGCTTATTTGTTATAATGGCCAGAAAGCAGCAGTGCTAACCAGGTACAATTTGAGCTCCTTTGCACTAGTTTAGCTAAGGATTAAAGGGGCCAGTGGGTCATAAGCCAATTAAATTTCATGAACAGAAGCCACTATGTGGATGAGAGCAGATGCTTCACAAATGTGCATTGCTGGCATCCGCTCACCTCATCAAACATTGTCTGGCAAGGGGAGCAGCTGAAAGGAAATGTGGGAGTAGTCCCATACTCCCTTTCACAACCCAAACTACAATGTTTTGTGGGGAATAAAGTCACGTCATATACAATAAGGAGGCTGGCTTTCCTGGACCTCTTACTTAACTGGGTTGTAGTGAGAGAAAGGAAAATATTAGCGCTGACCGTCATCTATTGATTATCTAGTCCTAGCTCTGGGCGATCAGTAGCAGGAGGGTCATGTTTAGAGCCTATGAGACAGTGATCATGGCTTCCAGTGGTGATCAGCTCTCTCTCTCAGACAGCTGATCATTGCTTGCCCTGTAAGTCTTACAGGCAAAGCAGTGGGGTGCAATGATCAGGGTTTTACTAGACTCAAAACAGCTCATAATAAATGGTAAGACCCCCTGGAGGATTAAACAATAAATACAAATACATTAAATAGTAAAATATACATAATAATAACTAAAAATGGCACTCCATATACACACATGATAATGCCACTACTACTTTCCAAAATGTCATGCTTTGTCTAACTTTTCCTTCATTTAATTAGCTGTTACAACCATTTTAGTACAGGCAAGTCATATCTGAAAAATGTATCAAAACCAAATTGCACTTAGTATAGTTTTATAGTGGCTATATAGTTATATAGTGGCTACATTATGTCATCTCGTACCAGTGGGATGCAGTTTTTCTTGGAAGAGCAGTAGCTAATGCATACAGTAGGATATTGCATTGTTTTCAAACATTTCAGTACCTTTAGAGAGTAATGTATAAAATTCCTATTTTTCAGTTAGTTCAAGCTTCTGGAAACATTTGTACACACAGGCTAGGGGAAGAAAGGCAAGTGACCCCTCATTTGATGTGGTGGGCTATCTTCTTTATAAAATGGTACACTTTCCTTAATGTATGTAGTTGTTGCAACCATTTTAGTACAGGTAAGTCACATTTTAAAAAAAATCTAAGAAAAAAGAAAGAACAGTTTTATGCTTCTAGCACCCCTAAATTATGTCAACTCATACCAAAAGGACATTTCTATAGGAAATGCAATAGCTAACAATTACAGTAGGAAATGCCATAGTTTTAAAAGATTTCAATCCCATTGAAGGGGTGGAAATGTAAAGTAATGCCTATTTTCCTTTAGTATCACATTTTGAAACATTTCTGTATACTAGGCTAGGGGTAAAAGGCAAATAACATTTTATATGATACGGAGGGATATCTACTTTCAGAAAATGCATGCTGATACGAGGTTATATTGAAATTATGGGTTAATTATGCCTTCAAACTATTGATTGAAACTGAGATAAGTGCATTTCCAAATCGGGGTCCAAAGGAAGTATATACATTTGTGCAACTATACATATTTCATATAAATGTACTCATGAGTAGATATACGGCATTCTTGTTCATACTTATTTGTTTGTTATGCCTCGCTTCCTTAAGATGTTATATAGGAAATTACTTAATGTAAAAGTTTCAAACCTTTCTGAAAACCCCTATTTTTAACAAAATTTCTTTATGTCATTGAGACTGGAACCCAGGCTACAGCAGCCCTGCACTGTCAGTCCGGATCTCCTGAAAGAAGCATTGCAGCGTACCATATGGTAACCAGAAGGACTGACGGTGCAGACATGCAGACTGCTCTAACCCGGCAGTCAGTCTCCTACAATGACTGATTTCTTTAGAACGGGCTACTTTTCAAAGGTAAAATATATATTCTGAAGCTAGTTGCTACCTGCTTAATTATAGAAGGGCGACTTTATGGTGTATGAAAGTTCCACTTTAATAAAACTTTTCATTTATAATTGGTGTCTATCTGGTGTCCCAATGCAAAATTTAACCTCTCTTGTATCAACATGAAAAAGCTGAATATATATACACTAAACTTGGTAGGGAGCACCCTCAAATTAAGGGTAAAGTGCCCGGGTGCAGTCAGTGTAGACACAATAGAATTTTCAAATATTGTCAACAGTTCAGCAAGTTTGAATTAGGTTATAAACTTCCCATAAATGTAATCTTGTAAAGAGTGTGGCTCCCTTCAGCATCTCAAAGAGTTCATTAATCAGTGGAAGGGGGATATTGATTCTTAATAGTAATCTTGTTTAATCCTCAATAATCCACACAGGGTCTTGGAGTTCCGTCCTTCTTAGCAACAAAAGAGAAGCCAGCACTGGCTGGGGACGAAGATTGCCTGATGAATCTTTTTGCTACATTTTCATTGATGTAGTTCATCAGGGCTTGTAGGGCATGGTATCTGTCAGTAACTCAATCGGACACTCATATGAGATGGTAATCTCTCGGCTTCTTTTTAGAGAACGTGTCTAAATATCTCTAGTGAGCTTTCAATACTCTGAACTAAAAAGAGTCCTTAGTTTTGACAACGGCTACAAGAGGATGGATTTTGACTAAACATGCAGAGGAACAATTAGGGCTCCAGGCAGCAATTTCGCTCAGTCTCTAAAGAGATAGATTATGATTTCAGAGCCAAGGTAGTTCTCGGACGGCTGGTGTCATGGGTCAATATTTCATGTCGAAGCAGGTGTTTGTTGATATGCAGTATTCCTGGTACAGAGCTCAAACTGATGTGTCTCGTAAGCAACCACATGTGAAATTAAGACTTTGCCATCCACAGTGGAGACCAGAGGGGAGTAGACTTACCCTCAGAGGAATATCATGAAGAGAGCCAAAGGTGGTATCCAAAAATAACCCTTTGTCACGGTTTGTTATGACTCTCAGACACAAGTTTTAGGTAAAAAACTCAATTTTATTGAAATAATAAAATGATCACTTAGAATGGCAATCACATATATATATATCAAGAGTAAATAGCAAAGACAGTATGCAGACTCTACCGGTCCTGTCAATATACCAGACAGGACAGTCTGAGATGATGGAATAATAGGCTCTACCGGTCTTGCCAATACCGGGTAAAGCAACCTGCAGATGGAATAGCGAAAAGGTTCTACCGGCCTTACCTAATTACCGGGCAAGGCAGCCCCAATAAGTACACGGTGTAGGCTCTACCGGCCTTGCCAATACCGGGTAAGGCAACTTCAGATGGAATGTGGCAAAAGGTTCTACCGGCCTTACCAATACCGGGCAAGGCAGCCCAACAACCCTCGATATAGGCTCTACCGGCCTTGCCAATACCGGGTAAGGCAACCTCAAGAGGAATGTGAAGCAAGGTTCTACCGGCCTTACCAATACCGGGCAAGGCAGCCCAGAGGTATCAATAGCTGTCGGATGATAATGACAGAGTGACAGGATCGTAAGCAACCCAGTGTCCGCACACTGAAACCAACAGAGGAATCGTATAGCCGCAAGGCTTAGGAGCAAACCAGTGTCCTCACACTGGACTAACAATTGAATGGGATAGCCGCAAGGCTTTGGAGCAAACCAGCGTCCGCACGCTGGGACCAACTACTGAATCGTATAGCCGATAGGCTTTGGCGCAAACCAGTGTCCGCACACTGGAGTAACAAGTGAATCGTATAGCCGCAAGGCTTTGGAGCAAACCAGCGTCCGCACGCTGGGACCAACCACTGAGTAGTGTAGCCGATAGGCTTTGGAGCAAACCAGTGTCTGCACACTGGACCAACAGGAATCGTACAGCAGCAAGGCTTTGGAGCAAACCAGTGTCCGCACACTGGACCAACAGGGAATCGTATAGCCGCAAGGCTTTGGAGCAAACCAGCATCCGCAGGCTGGGACAAACCACTGAATAGTGTAGCCAATAGGCTTAGGAGCAAACCAGTGTCCGCACACTGGACTAACAACTGAATCGTGTAGCCGCAAGGCTTTGGAGCAAACCAGCGTCCGGAACAGGACTTTCATGGCAGTTATGTAAACTGTCTAGAATGATGGGTACTATGATCTTGTCAACCATTAGCAAAAGGTATCTCCATGCATAACATGTGTCTGTTGCCAGAATGGCTGCAGGCTTGATCTGACTTGTTTTTGTCTTTGAAGCCATCCACTGGCCTACAGCCCTTATATATCAATAATACCAATATATACAACAGCATCTCTGCCCCAATAGCAGCTGATGGTGGTAGAGTATAAATAATCGTCTCTTCAGAAAGAAGAAAAGAAACTCACAGTGCTAGCTCACCATAACATATACTTATAATATATACATTAAATTAAGTACCCAAGTGGATAAGGCATAGATAGCAGCAGGGAATAAGGGGGTTCTCCAAGCCCCCCACAATTAGGCTAAAACCTAAGGCAAAAGATAAAACAAAAACAGACCTGAGCTCCTCTATGCAAGTCATCAATATGTGAACCCTGTATAAAGTATATTTCATGCTACTGTGTTGATAAATTTGAGGTTTTTCGTTGCATAGTTTAGCCAAATTATGTTTAAACTCGCTCACCACGGCAAGGTACCCCAATATTTCAAGTGAGTCCTATCTAATATAAATTATCATCCCTATCTAAGTTTAAAAATGTTCCTGTATAACATAGCATAAATAGTTAGGCTACATATCGAATACTGCTAAAACGGTATTCATTTTTTTTGGCTAGATATCGATCTCTGCCAGTGAAACCACTCCAGCTTATAGACAGAAGCCTCTGTCATCAGAAGAGGGAGGAGAGCAGAGGCAGATTGATGGACTACGGTTACAGAGCAGGTAACCGCAATCTATGCGGTTATAGGTTAAATTTACACAAAATACCACTTTTTAAAAGAGATGAATACCGTTTTAGTAGTATTCGATATGTAGCCTAACTATTTATGTTTTGTTATACGTAGGTGACACATCAACTTTTATTGTTCCTTTTGTTTATTTCCAAGCAATGTACTCTTTAAACCTTTGAGTGCCAGAGGGATTTCCAATGGATTGCAAAGCAATGCACTGGATTTCCCCTCTGGCACTCAAAGGGTTAAATACTTATGGTACCATGTTATGATCCTCATACTTGCAAACTTGAAGACGGAACCGTGTATCAACATTAACCCCTTAGGGACCCTTGACGTACCAGGACCGTCAAGGGTAAACTTGATTGAAAGACCCTTGACGGTCCTGGTACGTCACGTACTTTTTACTTACAGCTCTCTACCGGGAGCGCTGTAAGTAAAAATAGGGCATGAAATAGACCGCTCCAAGATCGGAGCGATCTGTTTCAAGCCCCATAGTGACGAGCCGATACACGTGACAGGTCACATGTACCGGCGCCTCAAAGTGCCCCTATGCGGTCGTTATGGGACGGAAATGTCCCATAATGTCCGGTCCTTAAGGGGTTAAGGAGCAGTAAACAGTTTTTTCGTAAAACCTATGTTTTAAAGCTAAAACAAGGTCACTCCGACCGCTGTCACTGTCAAACAATCAGGAAGTGAATTTACTGTGTGTTTACTTACTGATAGTTCTGACAGGAAGTGACTCAGCAGTTTGTATCACATTCTATGGAGAACTGCATGTCACTGACTTTCCTGTCCATTAGAATGCAACAGAACTAATAGGAATTTGAGCACTAGAGGGCACTGCTAATGTAAAAAAAAAGACAAGTTTATACTTTCATAACTCTGGAAATATGCATCTCTGAAGTGGTAGTACCCTTATTTTACTCAATGGGAAAAGCCGTAAAATATATATTTTTTTTTCATAAAAAAACTTTAATGCTCCTTTAACAACACAGTGGAAACTGCAGCTAGAATGATGAACAAACATTAGTAATAGAGTTATTCTCTTAAAGTGACGATACGCTATACTACAGGCACGAATATAGGCAAGAATTTTTCTGCAACTATTCTTTCTCTTCAGTAAATGTCACACTGAGGCCGATGTACTATGAAGAGCTGAATAAATTCTAGGGTAAACTTTCTGCACCACAAGGGATGAATAAATATTCCCATTGCTTTTAATCCAAATAATGTTATATAGCAGGAATGGGCAACCTGAGGCCCTCCAGCTTTTGAGGGATATCATCATCCCCACCATCAATTCCTATCATCCGTGGCCAGCCAGCTAGCCAGGGATAATGGGACTCATATTCTACAGCAACTGCAGGGTGCTAGGCAGTGTTCCCTCTAAGATGAGCACAGGCAAACAACCCAGCACTGAAAGAGTTAAATATAGCTACACTGGAAACCAGATTCACTACGCAGCACTGCCCAGTTTTAATGTCTCCTTTAACCCTTTGAGTGTCAGAGAGGTATCCAGCGCATTGCAAAGAAATTTGCTGGAAACCATTCTGGCACTCAAAGGGTTAACTCCTTCAGTAATGGGCTGCTCAGCTTACAGGGAGCACTGGCCTCAGGATGCCTGACACAGAGGTCTTCAGCGGATTGTGAAGCAGTGTATTGGAAACCTCTTTAGCATTCAAAAGATTAACCCTTTCAGTGCCAGAGGGGTAAGTAACGCAATGCGTTGCGTACCCCTCTGGCACTTAAAGGGTTTAAAGCCCAATTTAAGTCAATGGGAAAGTTTACTTGTTGGTTTACCCAACTTTAATTTCTCCAGTACCACTTAATTATGTCATCTCATTATGAAAAAAAAAATAAAAAAAGAGTTAGATTTTTAACCTATAGTTTTCCTTTAAGGTTGTTAAAAGATTAAGTGGTCAGAACAGAAACTAGAAAGTGTTTAAAGAGATTCACAGAGAGATCAGGCAGTAGTGTGGATAAAGCCGTCTCCCCACTCATAATTAATACAAAAGTGAGAAAACAGATGGTGATACATGAATATTTATGTGAGTGTGTGTGCAGCACACAGACTAACGAAAGGCCATAAAGACACCTACTTAATGATTTGATTCTGTAATGTACGGTACCATCCACCAGGATGATATAGGATTGTCTAGAGTCGGTCAATCTCCAGAGAAATATGACTTAGAAATATAGATAAACCCTTTGAGTGCCACGGGGTTATATCACGCTGGTACTCAAGTGGTTAACCTCTCAAATGCTAGAAAGGTCTTGATGTAATGCATTGGAGACCTTCTCCTGCCCCTTTCTCCTCATAGTAATCCTATGGGCGACAGTGAATTACAATATAAAGCAGTGAATTACTATGTAAGCGTGTAACGTTTCAGCACACGACACCAGAATCTCATCCTTTTGATGCGGACGAGATTCTTATGTTGCTGTTTTCATGCTGGCGACATGTTTAATGAGGCATTTGGTTGATCGCCCAATAGTGGGAGACATATCAAAAAGATACCCTAGAATCGAAGGGGTGTATTTCCACAGCAACGCAAGAATTGCAGTTAACAGCAATATGTTGAAATGTGTTGTAATATATTTCTGGCTAAGTAAAACGGGAAACTTCCACTGCTGGGAGGTGCTTCAATCAAAAGTTATTACAACATTAATTTTCTTTTTTTTTATTATTCTTAAACGTTAGTATTCTTTGGTGGTCAGCAGGCGTCACTGTTCCTATGAGGAATCATAGGGGAGATTCACTAAGCATTGATAGAGATGATAAAGTGGAGATTACATCTTCAGTTAATTACATCTCCAGTTCCACTGTTATTCTATAGATCACATGCAAAGTTGAAGAGATCTTAGTGCATAGGGTCCATAGAATAACATAAGAAGTGGAGAAGTTATATCACTGGAGAAATCATCTCCACTTTATCACCGCTTAGCGAATCTCCCCATAGTCTCTGACTCAAGGGGGGAGACTCACTAAGCAGTGATAAAGAGGTGATAAAGAGGAGATGATTTCTCCAGTTTATCTCTTCTCCAGTTCCTATGTTATTCTATGGAGCCTATGCACTAATATCTCCAAAGTTGAATAAATCTTAATGAATAGGCTCCATAGAACAACATAGGAATTGGAGAAGTGATAAACTGGAGAAGTCATCTCCACTTCATCACCTCTTTATTACCTCTTTATCACCGCTTAGTGAATCTCCCCCCAGATCTCCTGTAGAGTGTATTATTAAAAAAAAAACACTATATCAGGAGGACACAGGTTCATACTATTGCTATCAGTTTGATTTTAAATGAAGCACATTTTACCTGTAATATCTTTTGAATGAAGCTTTGCCATACCTGGGAACTCCCATTTGAGGGCTGTCCGTAGGGGAGTCCTCTGTTCAGCAGGGGGTGACAATAATGACGCTAATCATGTCAAAAAGGGGCGGGGCTTGACACGAGCAGGGGGCAGGGATTAAAGGTGACACACAGAAGGCTGGGGAAGGAGGAACACTGGGAGTAACAGCAGATGTGGGCAGAGTTTCAATAGAATCTCCTCACATCCGGAGGAATCTGCCCCGGAGACCCGGTAAAGCTCTGTCAAAACCGGAGTCTCCGGGGCAAATCCGGAGAGTTCCCAGGTATGAACATTGCCCGACAATGAGGTCACCTTCTTTCCCACAACAGGAAAAGCCTGGTCATTTATTCCATAAAAGAAAGTATAATCCTCGAAGTGCAATGCATTGCAAACCGCTCTGTCATTCAAAGTGTTAACGGCAAACAATAATACTACACAGCGCAACATTGAGTGATTCTGAAGCAAACCAACTGCCCCATAGTAAGTAAAATCCTCTAATTCCCCACTGAATTACATGTGTTAGTCTAGTTTATCTTCAGCTCTGACCAAGGAATCTTAACCCTTTGAGTGCAGGGGGGTGCCCAACACATTGTTTTGCAATGTGTTGGACATCCCTCTGCATTCAAAGGGTTAAAGTTGAAAAATATGAACAAGCAGGGGTTCTTTTTTAACTCTTTGAGTGCCAGAGGGGCATGCAACACATTGCAAAGCACTCAAAGGGTTAACATCATGAGGCTGACATATGATGAGAAACTATAGCAGTCAAGAGGATTTTTGTTAGTGCAAACAAAATCTCCATTGATTTAAATTTGGAATTTAACCTCTTGAATGCTAAAAATGTCTCCAATGCATTGCGATTTTTATTAGCCCCTTACAGCGCCCTTGATTTGACCCAAACAATTCCACTAGTTCATGTGCCCAGGATGTGTCAATCTTGGGAAATAATAGGAAATGTCTTTCTGTTCTTCATATATACTTATTGTGCAACGATTGTATTTATAATACATCTACTAATCAGTAAAAAACAGGTACTAACCTTTTGCTTAATATTTGATCCTATAAAGTTGAAATTTATATTTAAATGACACTTTACGTTTTGTTTAAATGAAATAGGTGTTTATAGAAAAGAGATCCATTTGAGAACAATCCTTCTGTTTATTTCCTAATTAAATGAACAAAAGAATCCCATTGTTCACTCTGACTGTTAGGACAGCATTCAAGTTATCAGCAATTGGGGAATTTTAGGGGAATGACTCAATGCATCAAACTCAAGTTTAATTTAAATTTCCTAATCATGTGTCCACTTTGCAGTGATGTCAAACAATATGTGATTCCAATTGCCATGCAGGGTCAAGTGTTAATTTGTTTTGTAACACGACAGCTTTTCAATTGTATTATCTAAAATACATGAACATTAAAGAGCAACATTTTAAATATACCATTTAAATATTCCCCAAATAAAATAATTTAAAATCTGATTCATGAGAATGTATGAATATCATTTACTGGCAAACTATCAAGGAGGAAAAATGTGAAGAAAAAAATAAATGCACAATTGCACAGCTTTTATTAGACATAATAATTTATTTTACCGGAAGGTTATTTTCCTGTGGTTTTAGTGACATCTAGTGGTCAATATAGGGAGGACACCATGCAATATACTACAGGACTTATTATTGGAGATATTTTCTGTATCTGGGAAGCAAATTTTCTCCTGCAGCTGGAGACCTCTCCAGTATTGAAGGAATTAAGAACACCTATTAAAATTAACCCTTTGAGTGCAAGAGGGGTACGCAACGCATTTCAAAGCAATGCTTTGCATAATCCTCTGGCACTCAAAGAGTTAATGATATGGAGAATTTTCATTTGTCCCTTAGGCTGATTCTCCAGATGTGGGGAGTTTTCTTATAACCTCTAACCACTTCTGCTCCTTCCCACCGAGTTCCTCCCACTTTTCCTCCTTCACCACCCAGTTCCTCTCACTTCCTGTCCACTTGTGAATGATAAAGTTTCCCCCTCCTAGTGTAAGCCATCTCTCCTCAGATGTGGAATCTGGTCCATAGACCAGACAGCTCACAGCAGGGGCCAATCTTCTTACTGTGAGAACAATGAAAACCCTGCCCCCTTGACAAGTTTTTCAGGTTTTTCTATTTTCTTAATTGAAGATTGTCCTTCTCTGCAATCCTCTTGGACTCACCCTGCCTGCTCTTGCCTGCTGATGTTGTTCCCATTCCTTCTGAGCCTCAGTAAGTCTGTTTGGTTTGTTCCTGTTGGAGTTATTTTTCTCCCTGGCATATTTTGAGGGTGTTTTCCCAGGTCACCTTAATCTCCACTGAAGAGGGCCATCTAGCTTCGTGGCTAGCAACTTTATTCTACTAAGCAGCACAATTCACATGAAAGTAACCTCCGTACCACATGGTTGTACCCTAGAGTCGATCCCTAGATTCTAGTACTTCTGATCCTTGTTCGAGGAGTCTTCTGTTCTCTCCTTAGCGTTAGACCTCCTCTAGCCTTCCTGTACATAACTTCTGGGTTATCCTGTGCAAATTTTCGCTAAGTTCATTACACTAACTTTACCACTAATTTAGGAGCATGTGCTATTTAGCATCAAGGCTTTAGTATGTTTCTTCCATCAAAACGTGAGAAATCGCAAATAGAGCATAATTGTATGGCTTTAATACAATGCAGAGTGCTCTACTTTCTTGCATTCCGCCCTTGTTCCTTGAGATATACAGTTGCACCTCACTGACAAAGCCCACTACAGAATGATAAATACATTTGAGGTTTTGCTGTTTCTCTTGTGCAAAAAAAAAGATTCCCCCAAATAATAACCTCCTCTTACCTTACTAGGGTCAGAAAATCTTATGGAACGAATGTTGCCCTTCTCCTCTGGTTCAGAAGATAATGTCTTCAATCAGTCCTGGATGTCATGTCCATGGAAGCAGATTGACAGTTGGACCACAGGACAAGAAACTCTGCTTCCTGCACAGAATAATCTTAACTACTTAAAGAACAGAGGCCATAGAAAGTTAAGAAGGAGATGTTAGTTTGTTTTTTTTTTGTTTGTTTTTTTGGAAGCTCTGTCTGTCTCTCTGCTGTGATCACAACAGAGAAAAGAGAGAATGTATGAAGATATCACATAAGTGAAGTACATTAGGTGTCTTGCAATCCATTTGGCCACTGGTGCACAAGATCTGAACTTGGTCTTTGAGCTATGGTTCAGGCACAGGATTACACAAGATCCTGCCTGCTCCCTATTGGAATAGCCAATGGCTACTGGAGGCAATCATTAGCTTAACCCTTTGAGTGTCAGTGCGGTATGCAACAAATTGCGAAGCCTCTCTGTCACCAAGAAGGTTAATTTGCATGCAACACTTCTTGTTCCCTTGTACAGTGAGAGTGCAGGGTTAAGTATTTGGAAGGGAATTAGGATGGGGGACTGAGCACTAACACTATTTTTTGTACTACATTGATGCTGCTATCATTTCTGAAGTGGGAAAGGGACTTTCATCTACATATCATTTACCTTAAAAACACAAAAATCAATCAGAATCCCCAGATGACCAATTATATCAGGAATCACTTGTTTAAGACAACTTTACTTTATTTTGCAGATAATCAAATCCAATTTTTGAGAAATTAACATTTATGCTTTTTCTGGCACAGTGTGGCACTTTATGCTAATTTCCTGCATGTTATGCTAATTAGTTCTGTCAAGCTTATTTCTCAATATGCTATTAGAAATGCACCCAGTGTGTGGGCTCTGCTTGTATTCATTCATAGGTTATTGTGGCCCAGCACAGAAACACATTTGCAAAAAGTGCCACACTGTGCCATCAAGTTAATTTCACAGAAACTATAGATATTGCAAAGAAGTGGACAGAATAACATATAGGCAGTTTGTAATTCTCCTTAACCCTCTGAGTGCCATAGGGGCACATAACACATTGCGTTAAAAATAATTCCCAGGGTGGGAGGCAGAGAGGACAGGGAAGGAAATGGGAAGTGATAGGCCATTCACGGACAGGAACTGGTACTGAGTCGGACAGTCTGGTTTGATTTTTCCACATGAATTACAAGCTCAGTAGACTTCAATGGAAATCTGCACAGTAAAACCATTGAATGCACATATCAGCTGTAGTAGGCCATTGTTTTGGGCAATAAAGTGAATAATACCCCTTATGCCTTCTTTAGTCTTTTTATGCCTTCTTTAGTCTTTTAATTTTTATCCTATATTATAATTCACTAACAATATTTGTCAGAAGCCTTCATGCTCAGTAGAGACTGCCCGCGCCGCGGGTTATACGGTGCGGGGCGCTCCAAATTCAGACCGGAGTCCTCTTGGCGCACCTGAAGGACTGCAGTCTGAATTCGTAGCGCACGGGCAGTCAGTACTGCGCATGACTGCAGCGCCACCAGTGTTGGCCTGTGTACACGGCCTGTAAAACTGGTATATCAATAATTAATTTCCAGCTACAGTACAGGTAGGCAGGCTTTGCCAGATTAGATGCCTTCAGAAAGAGCAGAACACAGAGGGCTATGTATATTAGTATCGGGATTAATATATGTTTAGTGCTTGTTGATCCAAGGAGAAATCTGATTGCCATTTGGAATCAAGAAGGAGTTTTTTTACCCCAATGAAAGCGGAATTTGGAATTTTGCCTTCGTTTGGATCAACAGAGGTAAACAAGAATAGGAAAAGGGTTGAACTAGATGGATTCCAGATTTTTTTCAACCTAAACTATTATGTAATTATGTAACCCTTTGAGTGCCAGACAGGTATCCAACACAGATAACCCTCTGGCATGGAAATTCTTATGATAAATGGGGGTCTATTATTGGGGGTTATTGTCCCTTTAACTTAGTATAGGCAACCTTTGCCACTAGAGCTGTTGGGGACTACAATGTTGGCTGGCTGAGGATGATGAGAGTTGAAGATGGAGTGCCAAATGGTACCTACCACTGATCTTATGAGTTCAGTTTCACTTTATGCTTTCATTGACATGATCACCTCAAACTCATAGAACATTATGATTTTCTGTCCATAGCAAGGTAAGTGGTGGGGTTCATTAGAAGTCTCCTTTAAGAGTCTCATATAAGAGTGTCTCTCTCCCCCCCCCTGCTGAGATCACAACAGAGGCAGCAGGAGATGAAGATTTCACATAGGTCCAATGCATCATGCCTCCCAACATTTCAAATAGCCATAGAGGGACACTTTTCTTATAGTTGGTGTTGCTGGGGGCGACGCTGGTGGGTAGGACATTACCAATAAAGTTTAATTTATTACATGACCTATTGACACCTCTTTGTTTTACTGAATAATACGTTAGAACAAGACCAAAGTATTTTATTTACACAGACTAATTTATCAACACGTATACTGAAGTTTAAACAAACATCAATGTGAGTTTTATTGCTGTGAAGCAATGTGATACACTTATATACACCACACATTCAATCTTCTAAGAAGAGGGACACAAGGATGGGAAACAGAGGGTTTAGGTCTCAAACAGGGACTGTCCCTCCTAAAGAGGGACACTTGAGAGGTATGATTGCATTATGGGTCTTGGAGCCTATTATGCCATTTATTCTCAATATCTCAACTTGTTCTTTGTTCTATGATTCGGGCACAGTATTTCACAATATTGTAAGCAATAGTTTACTTAATTTGCAAGCAAAAAGTTTTAATGCATTGTTAAGTGTGAGTGGCAGCAGTTGGTTATATCAAAAAAATATATTAACAACCAGTATTTATATATAGCACTTTTCTCCCAGGGGGAATCAAAGCACTTTTAGCACACATTATTGGAATTAACTGAATTGGCGGCTGAATAATAGATGATATTATTACCCAGTCAATGGTACTCATTTATCAACCAAAGAAGTATGAAGGGCTGAGTTGACCTACCAGGAATCGAACCTGCAACCTTGAGTTGACTCTGCAGTTAGAGCATTTACCACTGAGCTGTCTCACCAGGAGAGAGTAGCTCAAAAAAGGACTTTGAATTAGCACAGTGGTTCTCAATCTTTTTTTGTTCAAGGCACCCCTAACCAGGCAAGTGCACACATAGACACCAAGGGGGGCTTGAGCGCCTGTCCTTTTTGTCTAAAGTGCCCTCGTGCCCTTTTAACAAAAAAAAAAAGTTGCCTCACCGCCTGCACTAACACCCCCTCACCATCCACTCAGGTCTGTGCCTCCTTCAGGACAGACCTGTAGATGCTGCACTCCCTCGTTGGCTCTTTAGTATTACAGAGCGCTGGGAGATGACATCATCTCCCAGCGGTCTGCATGAAGGGAAGACCGCGCGGGAGCCCCAGCAGCTACAGGTCTGTGCCAAAGGAGGCACATACAAACCTCTCCTGCCGCTGGACCACCAGGGAAGAGGTGGGAAATGGACACTGAGGGGCAATGTGGAAATGATGGGGCAATATGGATCTGATGGGGGGCGAGATGGAGATGATGGCAATGTAGAGATGATGGGGCAATGTATGTTAGGGTAAGTTGGAGCTGATGGGAATATGGAGCTGATGGGGGGCAAGATGGAGATGAAGGGGGCAATGTGAGGGTAAGTTGGGGGGCAATATGTAGCTGATGGGGCAATATGGAGATGATGGGGGCAATATGGAGCTGATGGGGGCAATGTGAGGGTAAGTTGGAGCTGATGGGGGTAATATGGAGATGATGGGGACAATGTGGAGCTGATGGGGACAATATGGAGCTGACAGGGGACAATGTAAGGGCAATATGGAGCTGATGGGGTAATGTGAGGGTAAGTTGGAGCTGATGGTGGCAATATGGAGATGATGGGGACAATGTGGAGCTGATGGGGACAATATGGAGCTGACAGGGGACAATGTAAGGGCAATATGGAGCTGATGGGGTAATGTGAGGGTAAGTTGGAGCTGATGGTGGCAATATGGAGATGATGGGGACAATGTGGAGCTGATGGGGACAATATGGAGCTGACAGGGGACAATGTAAGGGCAATATGGAGCTGATGGGGCAATGTGAGGGTAAGTTGGAGATGATGGGGGCAATATGGAGCTGATGGGGGCAATGTGAGGGTAAGTTGGAGCTGATGGTGGCAATATGGAGATGATGGGGACAATGTGGAGCTGATGCGGGCAATATGGAGCTGACAGGGGACAATGTAAGGGCAATATGGAGGTGTCCAGTGGAGATGGCCAATGGTGGGGGTGCTTCAGATTTCTGTGCCTACAGGCTCCTGAGATGTAAATTCTTTTCTTTTTTTAAATATATATTTTGAATAAATAATTATGAGAAGTGCTCTTTTTTCATTTGAGCCCCAGCCCCCCAAAATGTCTGTGTATGTCCCTGCCCCTAACACATATTCTAGAACATTCGGGGCACCCCTAACATATTTAATGTACTTCATCAAGGGCATAATGAAGGGTACAATACATAAATATGTAGTTATTATTAGGTCTTACAATCATAATAACAAAACTAAACATTGTTCAGAACAATTTCTATTAATCTTTATTTAAAAGTCAATTTTTGTTAGTTGTCATAGAAAATGTGATACACCAAAGTGCCACAGCACCCTGGTTGAGAATTACTGCATTAGCATTACTTTTTAGAACTACATCACTGCTTGTTAATCACCAAACAGGAAAGGGAATTTAATTTTTATACCAGACACAAATGTGGTTGCATATTGCCATTTAACTAAAACACAAAAAATCAGACAGGACTTCAGGACAACCAATTATATAATGAGAGAACATTTAAAAGCTAGTTTATCTGTATACTGACTATCATTTACAAAAAATGCTATACTAATTACTACTACTTTTGAAAGATACAACTTATTTTTAAATTTCAACCAATCTAAAAATGGGTAAGTAAATATATCTTGGGAAATATGATGTGTCAGCTTTATATTTCAGCATTCCCTATCCAAGAGGGTTGGAAACTGTACATTTTTATCTAAATCGAGATTTAATTATGCCAGCAAACGCAAAATACATTTTTATTAGAAGGTAACACTTTTGCATTGGAACACACCATTTTTCAATTTAAGTGTAATTTCTACCACCAAATATCATGGGGGTTATGCACTCAGGTATGATAAAGCGGTGGTAAGGTGGGAATCACTTCTCCAGTTTTTTGTTTTTTTTTAAGTATCTTTATTAGTTTTCGCCAAATGCAAATACTCAGAACACATAATAAGGTACAGTAGGTGTCAACAAAGGCATTTGGTAAAGCAAAGAAAGTACGAGTCTAAAGAGAACATAATCAGGTTGTCAGCATTACAATAGACATATGAGTAAGGTATATGGGGGGGGGTCCATTGTCCTAGAGAGAGATATGTCCAAATTAATAAAGATATCCATACAGGCAATACCAGTAGTACCAAGAGTTCTAGTTAATAGATGTCCAGTGTCAGAGATGTGTGATAGGAGAGGGAAAAAAGGGGGCATAGATCCCCCCATCTTCACAAGTCCCTACTTAAAGGGATAATAATGTTTCATAATAAAAGCAGCTCTAATTAATCATCATAGTATTTGGACTTTGGAGAGTGTTATTTCAATTCTGTCAGAGTTGTAATTCAAGAGTAATTGAATGACAAAGTATCCCCCTCCCACCCATTTTACTGATGTAACACTGTTCAGCCAGAGCAGAAGGGAGGTGTCCAGGTAGATTGCAGAGAGGGACAATCTTCAATTAAGATAAGGGGAAAACCTGAAAAACTTGTCGAGGGGGGCAGGATTTTCATTGTTCTCATAGGAAGAAGATTGTCCCCTTCTGTTATCTGTCTGATCTTACAACCAGATTCCACATCTGAGAAGAGATGGCTTACACTAGGTAAAAGGGGCGTGAATATCTCTCAAACCATAAAGGTTTAAGAGATTAGACTTATATCATTCTTCATGTTTTTTAATGCCTACAAAATAAAATAAAGATAAAACGAAGTATTACTATCCCTTTAAGGCCCAAGTTGTTTGTTCAAAAGTCTTTTTCTATTTCATGGACTGTGGGGAAGGTAATGAATTAAGAAATGGCTCCCAAATATTCCAAAAGGAAAGCCCCTTAACTTCCAGGTGCGACAAGCAGTGTAGCCACACTGCATGGAAAATGTTTGGTACTAATGTGCACCACTGCAGAAGAGAGTGGGCCATATCTTCTACCCAGTTCTGCAGTATAGCATGCAGGGCAGCCATAAACAAGATATAGAGATGTTTCTGTTTGTGGGTGAGGCAGGATGTCTGATGGGGGATGCTGAGGAGGACCTCCTGGGGGACCCCCTGCCCAGGGACATGTAGACTTCTCCAGTGTTCTAAACTTTCCAAATCCTGTGTTATTCTATAACAGGGGTGCCAAGCATTTTCTTTGTGGGCCGCATGATCAGAAACCCATGTGTGATGAAATAATTATTTTTTCATTGATAATGAAGGTGAATTGAGGCTTGCCAGCGATTCAAAAATATGTATTTAATTATTTATTGATCATGTCAATGACAATACTCATATGTAACATAGTAACAAAGTAATACTAATACACAGTATAACTCTGTATGTTCCCTTTTGAAAGAAATGTATCTAATCTTCTCTTAAATGTATCCATAGTATATGCCATTACCACATCCTTGGGCAAGGAATTCCATTATTTAACAGACCGTACTGTAAGAAACCCCTTCTTCTGCTTAAGTCTAAGCCTCCTTTTCTCTAATCTCAAGGGGTGTCCCCTGGTCATTTGATCAGGCCTTGGAAATGAATAGCTCACCACAGAGATCCTTGTATTGATCTCTCATATACTTGTACAATATGATAAGATCCCCTCTTAGTCGTCTTTTCTCTATAGTAAATAAACCAAGTTTGTCTAATTGTTCTTCATACGTCAAGTCCTCCATTCCCTTCATTAATTTTGTTGCTCTTCACTGTACTCTCTCTCGGTTCTAGAATATCCTCTTTCAGAACTGGTGGGGTCTTACCAATGATTTGTACAGTGGCAAAACAATGTTATCCACTTTTGGGTCAATTCCCCTTTTTATGTAAGACAGGACTTTGTTTGCTGTTGCTACTGCTATTTGA
Source organism: Rhinophrynus dorsalis (assembly GCA_037306005.1). NCBI lineage: Eukaryota > Metazoa > Chordata > Amphibia > Anura > Rhinophrynidae > Rhinophrynus > Rhinophrynus dorsalis. The sequence goes on along the minus strand of CM074718.1, from coordinate 660,842,871 downwards.
CACTGATCACTGTTTCTAAGTTTGTAGTTTACAAGGATTCTCAGGTCTCTCTCTAGCAACCTGAAATGATTCCATTAAGTTCAAAAGTAGTATTGGGATTTTTTCTTCCCAAATGCATGACTTTCCTGCATTAAATTTCATATTCCAAATAACAAACATCTATTCTTGAACTGTACAGTACTAGCAGGCAGGACTTGCTGACCTGCTAGTTCATGTGTGCTAGTTAATTAAGTAAAAACAAAAAATCTCAAATGGGCTACATCTTGGAGCACATTGAATGCCCATATTCTATGGATCCTCTGCAGTAAGACCTCTCAGGTTAGAGATACCTTAGCACAGGGCTGTCCAAATTCAGTCCTCAAGAGCCACCAACAGGCCATGATTTAAGGATTTCCCTGCTTACGCTCAGGACCTGCTGTGATCTTGCTGGTGAGGAAGTAATTGACTGCTCCAGGACTGGAGTAGTCAGTTTGAGCCTTCCGCCAGTTGCACCACACATGTGATCACTGCTAAAGCAATCACATTTGCAGGGGGGAGCCACATGACAAAGACAGTGTACGTAAACATTCCGTCTGTCACTGTTCTCTGCCTCTCTCCTTCTCACTGTGATCATTAGAAAGAGAGAAGAAGGGAACACACATCAAAATAGAGAAAATGGCCAAGGAGGGGGGAAGGCTTATTTGTATTGATGGTTTTGAGGGCAGTACTAGAAATAGAGCAGGTCTGGTAACTTTATGACCTACTGCCACCTCTTTGTATTACCGAATAAATGATTTACAGCAACACCAAATTATTTTATTTACACAGACTAAATTAAAAACACATATAATGGAGTTTAAACAGACATGATATGAGTTGTATTACTGTGGAGCAATGTAATACACTTATATACACACCTCAAAATCTGATCTCCAAAACGAGGGACACCAGGGTGTGTTATCCATATAAATGTGGTATCAAAAGAAAGCCCTGCTTATGCTTAAAACAATGGTATCTAATTTGTGTGGGTGAACTTAATGAATTAGAGGAAGAATATGGTTGAACAAAGGCATACTAAAAAGGACAACATTGCTCTTGTCGTTTAGAGTCAAAAAAGCCCTAGTTATTAAGGAGTTAAAGACCATTGGGCTTTTAATTAATGGGTGCTTTGCTCCTTCTACTCCAGAGCAGGAGTTAATTCATTAAAAGCAGGTTCTATTCCAGCACAGTTCATTCATTCATTAAAAGTGGGGTAGCTTGCTATTAATGAAAGAGCTCCTGAACCTGCTTTCTGTCAATGGGAAGTCCACTCACGCGCTCATTGAGCAGAAGCCGGCTTGACTGGAGTATAGGAACTTCAAGGAGAAGGCAATGTTCTCCTTCCTGGTCGCCGCACTGATCACCTATCCTACTGGATTGGTGGTCAATCTCAGGGGGACATAAGGGGAGGGGTTCTAATGCCCCCCTGCGAGGTCTGATTTTAAAACATACAAAACAGACATATTTTTTAACAGCAACCCTTTGACTACTCAGAGGGTTAATAACCAAGTCATGCTTCAAATCTAACTTGACAAAACGCAGAGCATATGTTTTAACAGTAACAGCAATACGTTGCGTACCCCCTCTGGCACTCAATGGGTTAACTGTGTGGGGGCACCTTATGTCGCATTTCACTGAGAGGGCACCAGGTCATAGTTTACTAGCAGGGTGGCCTCATTATGGAGTTGATAGGGGAGGGCATCATATCAGAGTTTACTAGGTGGAGGAGCATAATGATGGAGTTGATTAGTGGAGAGCAGAATGTAGGATTTTTACATTGTGGGGCAGAATATCATTTTTCTATATTGTTGGGCAGCATGGGGAACATCACCGTTATGTATTAACCCCACATACAATGCCTGACACCCACCGGCCTTGTTCCCTTGGCCTAGGCAGTGCCCATTTGGAATTGTGGCTACCAGTAGGCAAGGGAACAAGGCTGGTGGGTTCAGACAGTGTACAAGGGGTTCTATGTCTACCAGTGGGCTAGGGACCAAGGCTGGGGGGCAGCTGGTAGCCACAAATCCCATGTATGGACTAATATGATACAGAGCTGAGGGGATAATTGTGTAGTGCTTGGCGTACTCTTTTTTTTAACCCTTTGAGTGCCACAGGGTTGAGCAATACACATCCCTATGGCACTCAAATAATAAAGGAGTGATGCTGTTCTTGGTGCTGAAAGGATTCTCTCCACTCCCCTACTGGCCAAGTGGGGCAGCAGAGAGAATGCTGTCAAACTTCAGGATTGTCGTAGTGCTGGTGATGTGTGAGGAAGCGCATCCCCTCAACATCGACAGCACTTCAACAGTCCTGTATGCTAATGTGGACCTTCACCCCCTAAATTTTAGTGCAATGTGTGTGTACATCAACAAAATCATATCGCTACAGCATCGACCTTTAATGAATCTCCCCCTTTGGTCTTACATCCATAAAGAAGAAAATTTGATCAGAAATTATTCATCAATCATATTAAGAATGGGAGAGAGAAGCTAATACCAGCTACACGCTGTGGGAAACTGAAAGCTACCTCTACCTGTGTATAGAGATCTGATTTGTAGATTATATATATATATATATATATATATATATATATATATATATATATATATATATATTATGTAAAATATTTATGATAGTAGCTAGCATTATTTGGTATATTTTTTCAGTTAATTTATATATTTGTTGGATTTTATTAGTATCCACTATGTTGTTTTCTCTCTCTCTCGATCATTAAATCACACAGTTATCTGGAATATACTCCTCTATTATAATTAGTATTAAAATCTTACTATATTTCTTAGGAAGGTGGCTTATTTACTACCCTTTGATAGAATGCCAGCATATTTTTCAGCACAACAAAGGGAAATTATTTTTTAAGCATGATTAATGATAATTTTATGTCCCAACTAGCAGAGAAGCCAACTAGAAAAGAGGTCTTGCTTGACCTCGTGCTCTCAAACAATTCTGACATGATAAACAAAATACAGGTAAGGGAACATTTGGGCAGCAGTGACCACAATATTGTATCCTTTGAAATTTGTTATGAGAAACCCAATAGTAAGGGTGCAACCAAAACATTCATTATTTTACAAAGCTAAAAGCAGCATTAAAGGGATAGTAATGTTTCATAATAAAATCAGCTCTAATTAATCATCATAGTATTTGGACTTTGGAGAGTGTTATTTCATTTCTGTCAGAGTTGTAGTTCAAGAGTAATTCAATGATAAAGTATCCCCCTCCCGCCCCTTTTACTGATGTAACACTGTCCAGCCAGATCAGAAGGGAGGTGCCCAGGTAGACTGCAGAGAGGGACAATCTTCAATTAAGATAAGGGAAAACCTGAAAAACTTGTCAAGGGGGGCAGGGCTTTCATTGTTCTCATAGGAAGAAGATTGTCCCCTGCTGTTATCTGTCTGGTCTATGGACTGGATTCCACATCTGAGAAGAGATGGCTTACACTAGGTAAAAGGGGCGGGAGGGGGAAACTTTGCTTGTGAATATCTCTCAAACCATAAAGGTTTTAGACATAAGACTTACATCGTTCTTCATGTTTTTTGAATGCCTACAAAATAAAATAAAGATAAAACGAAGTATTACTATCCCTTTAAAGGATATTCAGTAGGATGTAATCTTAAAACAATATAATTAGTAGGAGTCAGCACGGTTTTATGAAGACTAGATCATGTCAGACTAACTTACTTGCATTTTTGAAAGAGTAAGTAGTAATTTGGACAAGGGAATTGCTGTTGATGGAGTATGCTTTGATTTTGCAAAAGCCTTTGATACAGTGCCTCACAGGTTACTGTTAAATGATAGATGGCGGATATTTGTTGTAAATGGAACCTTTTCAAGTTGGTCTAAAGTTGTAAGTGGGGTGCCACAGGGTTCATTCTTGGACCCAATGTTTTTTAATTTGTTTATTAATAATCTAGAGGTGGGAACTGAAAGTGATGTCTCAGTCTTTGCTGATGACACTAAGCTGTGCAAGGAAATGAATACATACATACATACAGGGCTGGATGCTTTTTTATCTGCAGAAGGGGCAGAAAAGTGGCAGAAGACATTTAATTTAGATAAATGTAAGGTTATGCATTTGGGCAATAGAAACAAATGTGCTACATATATTCTAAATAAGAAACAACTTAGGGTATCCCCATTAGATAAATATATAGGAGTGCTGATAGATGATAGACTTCACAGCAGTGTGCAGTCACTCAGCTGCTGCAAGAGCAAATAGGGTACTAGACTGCATAAAAAGAGGTGTAGATGCACAGGATGCGTATATAATTCTACCTCTATATAAATCCTTGGTAAGGCCTCATCTAGAATATGAAGTACAGTTTTGGGCACCAATTCTTAAAAAAGACATTACTGAACTGGAAAAATGCAGCAACCTGCTACAAAACTGATAAAGAGATTGGAGGATCTGAGTTATAAAGAGAGACTAGCCAAACTGGGTTTGTTTACATTAGAAAAGTGACATGTAGGTCAGTACAATGAACTATCCAATTAATTATTCATGCAAAGAGCTGAGCTAAGAACGAGAGGTCAACCATTAAGACTAAAGTCGTTTTCGACTAAACAAAGGCAAGTATGTTATTACAGTAAGGGCAGTAAAGCTATGGAATTCTGGATGTTGTACTTGCAGATACTGTAACTGCTTACAAGAAAGCAATGGATACCTATCTAGCACAAAACAATACTGAGAATTATGACAGATGGCTTCAATGCAGATAGGTTGTCGATAAAGGGAAATATCTGCCTGCCTTTTGGAGTCAGGAAGGAATTTTTTTAAACTACTTGGGGCTAAACTGGAAATGGATTCAGTGTTTTTTTGCCTTCCTCTGGATCAACAGGGATGATTTGGCATGGGCTAGACTTGATAGACGCATGTCTTTTTTCAGCCTCGTCAACTATGTATGTTACTATGTTTTTTTGTAATTTTGAGGAAAATCTAGAAAATCTGTGCTGTTAAAGGTACCTGAGGAGTTGCTCACAGTGTTGAAACTCTGTGGTAGATAACCAAGCAACAAAAGTTCCTACTGACCCATAATTAGGCATCCTCCAAGGGACTTTTCTGAATATTTAATTGAACATACATGTATATTCCTGTCTACATGCTGGTTGCAGTTAGTGGGGAGTCTCCCATTTTGACTCATACTTGCAGACTCAAAAGCTTCTTGGAGTTGTTGCAAATTATTAGTTACCATAACCCTAAGGCAAGTGTCACATAAACTTTATGCAACGTCCTTGTTGGTTATTCAACTAGTACCTTATTTACAGATGCCTGCTCTCTTCGTTTCTTGCCTTCTCTATTTTTTAAGATTGTGTTTTATCTTTGATTAAACCTTTAAGGCACATAAAGGGATGTGCGACACATTAGAGAAATACACATACTTTGAGAGAAAGAGAGACAGAGAGTTTCTATGCCTACCAGTGGAATAAGGCTGGGTGCCAAAACAGGCAGTGACTGTGAGGGTCTGTGACTACAAGTTGGCATTGGTTCCATGGTGAGGAGCAGGCAATATTATTTATATTATATAAGGGTCCAAAAGTCTGAACCCATTTCCGCAATCTGATTTTATTTCAGCATTTCTGACAAATCAGATATACAGTAGTTTTCAAACAAAAACAATAACGGTCTGAATTTGGAGCTCCCCGCTCCGTTATCAGCCGCGGCGTGGGCAGTCTCTACTATGCATGACTGCACCGCGGCCATTGCTGCCTGGTACTGTGACCTGTGTACACGGGTTGTTCAACTAGCTTTAAATATTTGGTATGACCACCATTTTCCTTAATGACTGCTTTAACTCTGTCTGGCATTGATTCTACAAGTTTGTGCAGAATTTTACAATGCACATCATTCTAGCCTGATTTAGAGCATCCCAGAGAGTATCTAGAAATGTCACAGTGTGTTTCGCCTTTTCCCTCTTTAAATGTTCCCAAGGATGTTCAGTGAGGTTGAAGTCAGGTGATTACGGTGGGAAAAGCCATGCCTGGCCCAGATTTCATGTGTGTGTGTTTAGGATCATTGTCCTGGTGGAAAATGAATCCTCTTCTATAGCCCTTTAAAACAGAAGGTATAGGCATGCCACTGTAGATTAGATTGGTACTTCTGTTTGGTCAAAGTGTAGCTGATCTTGTGCAATTCATCAGCTCCAGAATAAGCAAAGTATGCCCACACCTGAATACTTCCTGCACCATATTTAATTGTAGGTTTCACACACTGTAGTGTTAGCTTCTCATGCGGCCATCTCATCACATGAAAGTTTTGAAAATGTATTAGTAAATGGAGTGTGAAGAGAATATTGAAATAAATGGCAATTTCACATAAAGATTTAACAAAGAGATAAAGAATTGATTTGTCTCAGTATTCCTGAATAAGTATCAACTGATGAATGAATTAATTTATTTATAGACCACCACAGCACTTTACAATTTAGTGATTTAGACAATACAGGGTTAAAAGTGCTTTGCAAAATAAAACACTGGAAGTGAGATCCCTGCCCAAAAGCTTACAATCTAAATTGGTAATGAAGACATACAGAGTACGTAAGGGTCAGGTGCTGAATACAGTGCTACAATTCGGATGATGACAGAGGACACACAACTAAAGTAAATACATTATAAGAACCTTAGTTGTACAAAGTCAGTGACTTCTAGCACGTTTTGTTAAGGAGGTATAGTTTTAAGAGAAGAAGCTTACAGTAACCCATGCGAGAAAGGATGAGTGCTTGTGTATGAATTTCAGCTGTGGAGGAAGAGAGGTAGGGACAGATTTTTGCTATGTTACACAACAGAAAGTGGTAGGATTTAGTGATGGTGTTAATGAGGAGAAAATGAGAGAGCAGTGTCATATAGCAATCCCTAAGCACCATGCTTGGGATACTAGATTTATGGTAGTATCATCTACAGTCACAAGGAAGGGCACTACCTGGCCAGGCCTAGGATTGATGAGGATTAGCTCAGTTTTAGACATATTGAGTTTGGGGTGCCTATGAGCCATCCAGCCTGAGATAGCTGAGAGTCAATCTTTGATTTGGTATCCTTTTGAAATGTCACATGCCACATCGCGCGACATATAGACGTCGACACGTTCAACTTGCAACATTGTGAATTCGTCATTCGCATTGACGCATCCAAACAAATGCGACATTTAAAGAAGCGCAATGCGGCGTGCAACATTTCAAATATGAAACGGGGATGGCAAATGTGACTTAGGGTCCCCTGCTGTCACATTTGGCATCATCTTCTCCTTCCACCCCCACCCCGAGATTACAAGACACACTAGCAGCAGGTTCAGTACTGGCAGCAGGCACAGCACTAGTGGCAACGGGGGCAGCACGTCTGACAGCAGGCACAGTACTGGTGGCAACAGGGTCAGCACTGGCAGCAGACACAGCAATGGTGGCAGCAGGGGCAGCATGTCTGACAGCAGGCACAGTATTGGTGGCAGCAGGTTCAGCACTGGCAGCAGACAAAGCACTCGTTGCAACAGGGGCAGCACATCTGACAGCAGGCACAGTATTGGTGGCAGCAGGTTCAGCACTGGTTGCAACAGGGGAAGCACGTCAGACAGCAGGCACAACAAGGGTGGCAGCAGGGGCAGCACGTCTACCAGCAGGCGCAGGCAGCTGGCTTGTCCTGCTCTCATTAGTACTACCGTTTTCTCCCTCCCTTCCTATTAAATTCCCAAGATTCCTTGGGGTAATTTAGGGGGACTGGACAGCATTGGTTCAGTAGTGCTCACTTCTTCCTCCTCAGACTCAGTGGACACATAATGGTCCTTCCAGTTCCTCCTTTGATTATTTTTAATCCTGCTTATAGTGATAGCAGTCACTCCTGCCTCAATTTTGACTCAAGATCACAGCAGAACAACTCACAGCACATCTACCTCGCTCTGTAGCAGCTTCTATTGTGTTTCACTTCTGCAAATATGTCACATTTTCATAGCGAAAAGGCAAAAAACAGTGTAAATCAATGGGCGGAAACGTTCTAGTCATTGAAAAAATGGCGAACAATTTTGGCCAATGGGCAAAAAATCTGAAAAATGTAATTGCTGGATTTATAGCAGATTTTCCCGGCAAAAAAACAGACAACAATGTGGTTTTCGCAGAATTTCTCGCGGGAACACGGCAAGAGATTTCGCCCACCCTTGTCACAGGGCTATACTTCCCATATTATAATCCCGCACTACATAACATCCAGGACCGTATTCAGAAAGCTAAATGGGTGCAATCATGATGACAACCAACTAAGGCATAGGGGACAAATCCTTTGAAATGTGTTAGGAGGCCTCTCTAACTTCCACAGGGTTGACTGAGAACTAACACAACCTACTAATAATCTTCCATATGGCTAGAATATCCTAATGCCTCTTACGAATACTTTGTTTGTTCCTTGGATCAAGAGAGAACATCTTCAGTCAGTCCTGGTTGTTATGTCCATGGAGCTGGATATGACAGTCAGACAGAACCAGTGGATGCAAACTCCTCGTTCCTTTAAAGGGATAGTAATGTTTCAAAATAAATGCAACTCAGATTCTTTATAGTTTTTGTGTCATGTAGAGAGTTATTATCATTCTCTACGATGTGTAGTTCCAGAGTACCGTAAAATCTCAGGTATAATACACACCTGTGTATAGTATGCAGGTGTATATTATACCCAAGATTTTAGGGGAAAATAAGAGTGCCTATTTAGAGCCACCGGACACATTCCCTCCCTCCCCCAGTGCAATCCTCAAAGAGTTAAACAGCCGAGTGATCAGTAGGAGATTTCCAGGCATTAATCCCAGCTCTTAACCCTCCTCTATCTCACAAGTGTCTATGGGAATGCCAAACCACATCCTGGCACTTGAGATGACTTTCTTACTTGCACTTAGATCCCCATCTTCCCTGCGGGCGCCCGCTTCCCTTTAATGCGCTGTCAGGACCATCCACCTACAGTACTGCCCTGTGAGGACCTTGAGAAGGGAAACGGGTGGCAAATGCAAGCATGCCGCCCACAGGGAAGATGGTGATCTAAGTGCAAGTAAGGATTATTTTGAGAGAATGAAGATTCTAATTAACTGATTATACACTGAAGGGTGAAAGACTAGGGTGTCCAAATGAGTAGTATATTATTTATATATACCTCATAATATGTCATGTCTCCAAACTCAATTTAAATGCCAGGATGTGGTTTGCAATCCCACAGACTCTTGTGTGACAGAGGAGGGTTAAGCTCTGGGATCACTGCCTGGAAATCTCCTACCGATCACTCGGCTGTTTAACTCTTTGAGGATTGCTCTGGGGTAGGGAGGGAAGGTATCTGGCAGTCCTAATTTTTTTTTGTAACAAAAACTGTTGTGTATAATATGCACCCCCCCACTTCACATAAGTCGAAGAGGGGTAAAATTGTATTATACCAGAGATTTTACAGTAATTGAATCAAAGTATCCCCCTTCCGCCCCGTTTACCTATGTAAAGCTGCACAGCAAAACCATCCAGATGGATGACGGCAAGGGACAATCTTCTGTTAGCGTGTCCCATGCTGCGACCTGTCCAGTCAAGTGACCAGATTCCACATGTCAGGAGAGGCGTCTTACACTAGGTAAAAGGGTGGGAGGGGGCATTTTATAATTCAAATACTCTGGAACTACACATAATAGAGAATGACAATAACGCTCTACATGGCCCAAAAACTATAAAGAATAATTGGAGCTGCATTTATTTTGAAACAATCCTATCCCTTTAAGGACCACGGAGGTATACAACACACTGCTTCACACACACCAATCATCTTTAACAAGATAAACTGGCTCATGTACTCTGTCTGATTCAGTCTGAGCAACGTCATATTTGTGTCCATGGACATGACATCCATTACTGACTGCAAAAGTTAGCCTTTTCAACAAAAAAAATCATAGGAGCCATCAGGAATTTCTGGCCATAGTAACATAAGTGGGAGTTTTTATTTTGAGGTATTTGATATTCTTCAAAAGCCTACTTTAACTCAATGGGAATTTTGGAAACTCTTATTTGTCCCTTATGGTGCAGTCTGGAATCTGAGGTAGACGTCACAACTCTGTCAATAAAAAGTCTTTGAGGTGGTGAAACCAAATCTCCTGGGCCAAAAGAGAGACATGACAATGGTGTACATGGAGTATTCTGGGAATACTAGCTAGTGGTGGGAAGACATACACTAGTCCATAATTCCAAGGAATCGTTAGGGCATCCACTGCTATTGCTAGTGACTCCCTTGCTCATGAACAGAACAGTGGAAGTTTTATGTTTCTTGTGGACACCATCTTGTTTATTTCTGGAACTCTCCATCGGTGTGTTATCTGATGGAATATTTCCTAATTTAGTTCCTACTCCTCTGGATCTATGATCTGACAGCTGAGGTAATCTTTCCAGTTCTCCACTCTGGACTGTAAATGGCTGACAATGCAGGAACATGATGCTCTGCTCAGAGAAGAATTGTTTCTTTTTCCATCTAAGTGGCTTTGCTCTTTGTTCCTCCTTGATGATTTATGTAGGCCACTGTTGTGGCATTGACTGACTACACCCGAATAGGAAGATTCTTCAGAATTGAAGTCCATGCTAGAAGTGCATTGTATATTGCACGTAACTCCAGAATGTTTATGGGTAGAAGGGATTCTGATGGATTCCACTGACCTTGAATGGAGTGATGTTTGTACACTGTTCTCCATTCGGACAGACTGGCGTCTGTTGTGATTATTTCCCACTCTGTTATGGAGAAGTGTTTCCCAAATACAAGGTTTGAAATTGTGAGCCACCACTGAACGGCATGTCATGTGAACTGAGATATCATCACCATGTGCTGAAAATAGCTTGGATTTTTGGACCAGTTGCAGATTAGTTCCAATTATAGAGGTCTCAAGTGAACCGGAGCAAAAGGTACTGCTTTTGTGGCAACAGTTTTTCCCACAGTCTTCATGCAGTCCCTGACTGAAACTTCTGGTAGGGAGAGAATAGACTGGACTGTGTCCTGAAGATCTGAAATTTTTTTTCTTGAATAATATCACCTGAATTTTGGTATTGAATGTCAGTCCTAGGAATAGGATCTGCTGATATGGTACCCATTGCGACTTGCCTAGGTTGATGATCCAGCCGTGTTTCTTCATTATTAGCATAGTAAGAGGAAGATGATGTTGAATTTGCTCCTGAGACTGAGCCTTTAGTAACAGATCTTCCAGATTTGGAGTCAGGTTTACCTCCATAAGGTGAGCCATAAGAGGAGCCATCACCTTGGTAAAAACTCTCGATGCTGTGGTTAGACCAGTGGTTCTCAACCCATTCCCTCAGTGGCTACAAACATGCCAGGATGTGAGAATTTACTTTTAAGAGCACAGGTGAGTTAATCAATATGACTGAGCCTTTGATCAACACACTTGTGTTCTAGCATGAGAAATTCCTAAGTCCTGGCCTGTTAGTGGCCACTGAGGACACAAGCTGAGAACCTCTGGGTTAGACTGAAATTAGTGCCACAAATTGAAAGTGTTAGTTTTGGTATGCAAACCGGAGATATTTCCCTTGGTTGGGCCATAGAAATGTGTAATCTTTGATGTCGAAAGACGTCAAAAATTCCTCTGGCTCCATGACTGCTATCAAAGATTTTATAGGTTCCATCTTGAACTTAGGAACTTTGAGAAACAGGTTCAATTTTTTCAGTTCCAGGATAGGACAGAATCCTCCGTCTTTTTGGGTACCATTAAAGGACTGGAATAAAAGGCTTTGAACTTTTGTTCTTTTGGTATTGGAATAGCCTGATGAAAAGCTTCCTGTAACACGTTTTCTTTTGGTACTCTGGACACGAAAAAACAATGAGGTGGTACAGTTGAGAAAGATATTCTGTAACCTTCTTGAATCAGTTGAAAACGTGCAGAGACATGCAACAAAACTGATAAAGGAATTAGAGGATCTGAGCTATAAAAAGACTAGCCAAACTGGGTTTGTTTACATTAAAGAAGAGACATCTAAGGGGTGATATGATTACCATTTACAAATACATTCAAGGTCAATACAAAGAACTAGGCAATTAATTATTTACGCAAAGAGCTGCGCTAAGAACAAGAGGTCATCCATTAAGACTAGAGGAAAGGTGCTTTCAACTAAAACAAAGGCAGGGATTCTTTACAGTAAGGGTGGTAAAGCTATGGAATTCTTTGCCTCGGTATGTTGTACTTGCAGATAATGCAACTGCTTTCAAAAAAGCAATGGATGACGATCTAGCACAGAACAATATTGAAAATTATGACAGATGGCTTCAAAGCAGATAGGATGTTGATCAAGGGAACTGACTGCCATTTGGAGTCAGGAAGGAATTTTTTTACCCACTTGGGGCTAAATTAGAAATTGCTCCAGAGGGCTGTTTTGCCTTCCTCTGGATCAACAGGGGTGTTTTTGGCATGGGCTGGACTTGATGGACAGAGGTCTTTTTTTTCAGACCCATCAACTGTGTTACTATGTTACCTACTCATCTGAAACGGACATCCTTCATTGATGAATGAAGTGTCAGAGTCCTCCCCCTAGAGGAGGATTTGTGGGTGACTCTGTACTCCAAACATCATGCTGTGTTGAGTTTGGATTCTGAAGCCTTGGGTACATTTTTCTTTTGTATTCAGGATAGGTTTTGCTTTATTGAAATGAAAGGAACCTCCAGATGAGTGAGGAGTGTTTTGTCAGGAGGAAGTTTTACCTCTAAGTAAGATACCTCCAGTGGCATGGCTGACAATTTTATATAACTCCAAGGATGAAGGATCCCCTAAATGTCAAAGATATTAAAGCTTTCTTTGAAGCAGAATCCACATTTGAAATCTTCAACCACAAGGCATGACATGCTATGACTGTTATAGCTGAACATTTAGATGCTAACTTTGCCACCTCCAAGACAGCTTCTCCAGTATAGAAGGTGTCTCCTGGAGGTAGCTTATGATAGGGGAAATATCCTAATGAGGCACATGGTCTTGCATGGCTTGAATAATCTGAGCTTGCCAGGGCTCTCTGCTTACGCAGGTTGAAGCACAAGAAGCTTGAATGATAGCTCCCAGTCCAGAAAACAGTCTGTTTAAAGCATCAACCTTTTTAATCAGCAGGATCTTTAAGAGATGCTGAAGTTTAAACAGGTATAGTGGTATATTTATACAATTTTTTTTTTTAATAAATATTTATCTGGGTCTTCCCACTCATCCAAGATTAACTGGTCAAGCTCTTCATAGTCAGGAAATATAACAGCAGACTTCTTTTTACACTTAAAAAAAACTATATATATATATATATATATATATATATATATATATATATACACACATATACACACACATATAAAAGATTTGGCTGAGGACTTAGAGACTTGATCATCTGAAACTTCAACTACATCTGAAAGAGCTTTTATTAGGGAATCGATGGATTCTTAATCAGAGTACCCTAATATGGATTCCTCTCCAATGGATGAGGGGCATTCACTAATGTCACTTGACAATTCACCATTATCAGATGACTATGAGGGTGAATGAATGAATACTTAAACAGAAATAAAACCTGTGTATGTCCCACAAAGCATTCACCTTCTCGCTATTAAATCTTCTCTACCTCTCAGCCGAAGACAGAGCTTGGGCCTCTATGGTTCAAATAGTAAGCTATTCTAGTGGAAGGAAGCTGGGAAATCATAGAGTTAAATATAAGGACTTTCCTCACAAAGTGAGGTCCCTCAGAACCATTCAGAGAGAAAGTTAAAATAATAAAAGATCTAACAATAATTTTGCTCAAAATAAAAGGTGCACTGAGCAAAATAAATAAATAAAAATATACACACACTGGCCTAGATTCATTCACAGTACAGTGAGTGTGGTAATGTAGTATAGAAATGAATTAGCATACCATGCCATGCTGTACCACCAATAAATGTTAGTTAATTTCTCAAAAAAATCAATTTACGTTACAAGCAAATGGTTCATACAAGATGCATGCAGTTTTCAATCTCTTTAACCCCTTAATTACCCTTGACGGTCATATTACGTCATGGGTCGATCTGAGTTAACGACCCATGACGTAGTATGACAGTCATGGAATTCCGTGCTCCCCCCGCGGCTGCACGCCGTTCAGGGAGTCCGGATTCAGGTGAGAGGAGAAGAAGAAGAAGAAGAAGAAGAAGAAGAAAAAAAAAAAAAAAAAAAGCAGCTCCGTGGTCCTATAGTGACTGTCGCGTGACTGTGCGGTCGGTCGTTAAGGGGTTAAAGGGATAGTAATGTTTCATAATAAAAGCAACTCCAATTAATCTTCATAGTATTTGGACCATAGATAGTGTTATTTCAGTACTGTCAGACTTCTAGTTCAAGAGTAATTGAATGATAAAGTATCCCCCTCCCGCCCCTTTTTTTTTTTTTTTTTTTCGTTTTCAAAGAAGCTTTATTGAGAAGTAAGTCAATAAGCAATCCAGCAAACTGGTACATCCAATATGATAAAATATTGCACAGAAAAACAGTGAGGCAATGCAAAAGTAACAAAAATCATCAGCAGTAGAGATCTTATTAGATACAACACAACAGAATCCAGATGAATTCGTAAGTATCTTTAGGTCTTATCAGAAGAATTGTATTGTAGATATCAGTTCTAAATCTGAGAGAAAGAAAACAGGAGGTAGTGAAGCAGAGAGAGAGGAGGAACAAAAGAAAGGCAGGGAACAATAGGGAAGGTCAAACGAATAGAAGAGAAATAGTCAGGAAAGAGACGCCGGTGGGATGGGGAAATATCACACTAGGGAAGGGGAGCACAAAACACATCAGGAGACACGGATCCGGGCCCCCACGAGGCCCAGCCAGGGATATGGCCTCAGAGACTATACGTCCAAGGGCAGACAGAGAGCGTCAGGGTTTCACGGGACAGATACTGAAGCCTCCCAACGAGATCAGACCTCACTAAAGGCACTACAACGGCCCATGCGCCATGCATGTATCTTTTCCAAGGTGCAGTAGTTGTTCACTCTACTTTTCCAGCGGTCCAAAGATGGGGAGCCCATCAATTTCCAGTGGGCAGCAATATTAAGTCTCGTGGCTGAAAGCATAAAGTGAAGCAGTGGATGCTTCCGGGCTGGCCAAGAGGGGCTATAAGAGAACAAAAACAACAGGGGTTCCCTAGGTGCGCTAAATCCTAATACTGCCCACATGGCATCTCCAATGTTCAGCCAATATGATCTAATATCAGGGCAGGTCCACCAAATATGAATCATTGAGCCCCTCTCAGATCCACATCTCCAGCACATATCTGAGGAACCCGGAAACATCCTTGCAAGACGGACCGGTGTCAAATACCATCTAGATAGTAGCTTGTAAAACCCCTCCTGAGAGGGGGTATCCCTTGGAAGGAAGCGAGAGTCCGTGAAAACCGAACACCACACCTGAGGATCCCCAAGGCGAGGATCTTGTATGTACTCCTGCCATTGCAAAGCGAAGGAAGGAAGAGCCTCATTAGCTTTGTCAGTTAGCAGATGGTAAAGCTTGGACAGAGTCTTCTGATCTATCCTGGAGGAGGTCAGAAATGACTCCATAGGGGTCAAAGTTCGCCGCGGGTCACCAATCCGCAATAGACCAAGAATGTAATGACGAATTCGGATATAAGTCCAAAATTCCCCTCTCGGGACACTGCCCCGAGATAGAAGGGTATCAAAACTCACCAGTGAACATCCCTCCACCAAGGACCTCACCTCATGTAGTCCCGCGGTAGTCCAGTGATGCATTGCCCTCGGTGACATACCCGGTGGAAAGTCTGGGTTTCCCAGGAGAGAGAGCAAAGGGGAAGGGCCAGGGGCAAAACCCCTATTCCTATCACTCCTAAACCAAGTCTTTAAGACGATGCCCACAACAGGTAGACGTAACAGCGGCGCCGGAACTCGATTACGCTGCAACAGGAGCAACTGTAGGGGGTGAAGATGTAAGTGATCCTGGAGGTCTATAAGAAGCCAATTTGCCTGTGGGATGACTGGTACAAAGTCTGCAAGCCTCGTAAGTATCGCAGCTTCATAATAAGCGAATAGATCAGGGAGGCCCAGTCCACCTGATTTCCTTGGCGCAACCAAGAGAGATCTACTGCATCTCGGTTTCTTCCCATTCCACACATATGAGATCATTAAAGCCTGAAGGCGCTTCAAGAATGCTCGAGGAATCAAAACTGGCAAAGCCTGAAGTAAGTAAAGGATCCTAGGTAAAAATAGCATTTTTAAAACATTCAGTCTACCGAACCAAGAAATCCTCGGATCACACCAGGACTTCATGTCCAAAGAGAGCTGATCATAAAGTGGCGGAAAGTTGCATTTAAACAGGTTCCCACAGCTCCTTGAGAACTTTACTCCCAGGTAGGTAATCGTCGAAGAGGCCCAGGTGAAAGGCAAAGATTCACGCATCGTTCTGCACTGGTCTCCAGAAATATTGATAGTCATCAGTTCTGATTTGGATTCATTGATGCGTGATCCAGACAAGGAACCATATTCTCCCAGTACTTCCAGTACTGCTGACAAGGAGGTCATAGGGGACGCAAGAGTTAAAAGATCATCATCTGCGAAGCCTGATACCACATAATCCCGGCCCCTCCCAGGAACTCCTGTAATGCGAGCATCACACCGCAGTGCATTGAGAAGCGGTTCCAGAGTAAGTATATACAAGAGTGGGGAAAGGGGACACCCCTGTCTCGTCCCATTGGAGATCTCAAATGGGGATGATAGTACCCCATTAACTCGTACTCGTGCAGTGGGGCTATGATAAAGAGCCATAATGGAGCCCAAGCACCGGGGTCCCAATCCCAGACACTCCAGTACCCCCCGAAGAAAAGGCCAATGCACTCTATCAAAGGCCTTTTCGGAGTCCAGCGCCAATAACACAGCAGGCAGTCTAGTGGAGTGTATCCTATGAAGGAGGGCAATCAATTTGGTCGTATTATCCTTAGCTTGACGTCCCTTGACGAATCCCACTTGGTCTGGGTGAATTAAGGAAGGCATGAGGGGTTGCAATCTACTAGCCAACACCTTAGCAAAAATTTTGAGGTCAACGTTCAGTAATGAGATAGGCCTGTAGCTGGCACAGGCCGCCGGGTCCTTCCCCTCTTTATGTATGACCGTGACATGAGCTTCCAAGGTTTGGGCCGAGAAGGGTGATGACTCTGAGATAGAGTTAAAACAACTCAGCATCTCGGGCAAGAGTATATCCTGGAACGTCTTAAAATAACTGACCGTGTAGCCGTCTGGTCCCGGGCTTTTCCCAGGGGTCATGGATCTGAACGCCACCCGAATCTCTTCCAATGTAAAATCACTCTCCAAGGTAGCAGCCACCGCCTCAGGCAGATGGTTAGGAAAGTTGTGATCCAAAAACTTGGTTAACAGAGTTCTATATTCCTCCGGACTCCCTCCCAAGGGGTCAGGCAAGTTGTACAGACTCGAATAGAAGGCTCGAAAACGGTCAGCGATGAGATCTGATCGAAATGTAGTCAATCCATCAGAGCCTCTCACCATCCGAACAAACTGTCGTCGCTGTCTGCGCTTCACCAGGCTAGCCAAAAGCTTGCCAGATTTGTTACCATGTACATAAGCCTTGTATTTGAACCATTGGTAAGATCGTACAGAAGCAGCTTTGAGAAGAAGTGCAATGTCACGACGGACTTGCTCTAATTCTCGGCCCTCCTCCACTGATAGACGGATTTTATGGATCCGCTCTAGCACCCGCAGACGTCCGATGAGGTCTGCCAGTTGCTTGTCTTTCGCTCGCTTCCTCCGAGTCCCGTGTTTAATGAGTTCCCCCCGAATGGTAGCCTTATGGGCTTCCCATACAGTTGGGTGTGACACTCCACAGGTATTATTGATAGAGAAATAAGAAACTAAGCTAGCCTTTATATCTCTCACCACCTCCACATCTTCCAGTAAGAGTTCGTTGAGTCTCCATGAAGGACGCCCCCCATCTCCCCCATTTAATTTCAGTTGGATATAGACGGGGCTATGATCAGACCAGGTTATGTGACCAATTGAAGGAGTATGCAAATACTGCAAAGAATGTTGGTCACACAAAAACATGTCTATGCGGGAATATTTAGAGTGGACAGGAGAAAAGAAGGTGTAGTCCCGTCCGGAAGGAAATTCCAATCTCCATGGATCAAGCAGGTGATGTGAATCCAAAAGCTTCGAAAAGCGACTCAAAACTCCCTGAGAGTATGAAGAGCGAGGGGGGTTACAGTCAACCAAGGGATTCAATGCAAAATTAAAATCCCCTCCCAGAAGAAGCAATCCCTCACAGAACGTGTCCACCTTACTCAGTAAAGTAGATAAAAAAGAGATCTGACCCTCATTAGGAAGGTACACATTCACCAAAGTCACCAAGACGCCCGCAATCTTGCCCTTCACCAGAAGATATCGACCATCTGGGTCGCTAAAAGAGTCCAATAACTCCCACGGCAAGGAACGGTGTAACAAAATACCCACTCCTTTAGACTTAGAAGTGGATGAAGAATACCACTGCCGTGGGAAGTGGCCCTGACTGAGCACCGGGTGAGCCCCTCGCTTAAAATGCGTCTCCTGCAAGAACAAAATGTGCACACGTTCACGGATCACATCTCTAAGAAGCATACTCCTCTTCTCTGGGACGTTTAGTCCCTTTACATTGAAAGAGCAGCACTTTACATCCATGATGGAAAAGGTCAATTACGCAAACGTGCACAAAGCAAGTGTGAAACTGAGGACAGACAGGGAAGGGACGGGAAGGGGGAGGGAAGGGAAGACACTAAGGGAAAGGGCAAAGATAACAGAAGAAAAGAAGGTAGAAGGGGAGAGAAGCTAAGGAGAAATCAATAGATAGCAATTATAGGAAAAAATATCTGAATGAAAAACAAAAGATGGCAGAAATGGGGAAAAGAGGAACAATGTGTCCCCCAACCCCGAACTGGAATAGGGAGAGGAAAAAGTGTAGGACTAAAGAGGTCAAGTAGAACAGACTCGGGCCTTACATGAGAAGAGTTTGAGCAGAGCTCATCAAGAAAACAAGCGATGATAAAAAGTAGTACAACAATAAGGAACAAAATAACACAATATCAACTGTATATAGGGAATGTCCCATTCAAAACTGACCATGAATTTCCACCTGTAAACTGGCGAAGGGAAGCACCTCGCCTTTGACTGTAATTAGAGCCCTCCAAACCCTCTAGGTTGCTCCACTGCAGGGCACGGCCAAAGAAAGGATGAACCCAAATTGGGTTTGCACGTAGCAACCGAGGTCTCTACAGGTATAATAATTCTGGAGACACAAGCGAACTGGTAAGAGTACTCCGGATGCCACATAGCCAAAGAGCACCCCCCAAAGGGGCGGCCTAAGTCACTGCAGTGGAGCTACCTCCCCACAAAACCCCTCACCCTCCACCTCTAGTAAGAAAACCTGAGAACCCCCATCTATGTCAAAAGTGTCCCAAATGAGCTCTTGCGGTCTGCCATAACATGAGGGTCCCAATCTCTAGCACCCCCAAATGGGTGAAGAGAGCCGGGAAAGAAATCAACTCCTGAACCACTCCACATCTCGCATATACAGTGGTAGGGCGGGAAGTGACACCAACAGTGCCCTCCTCACAGCATCGCAGGCCGCAATCAAGCTGCAACGTATCCAGTGATAAAATTTAAACAGAAACAGAGCCAAGCAGGCGTACAAATCAAAGCGAGTCCCCTTTTCAGAGATATCACGTCCCCGGGCGCCCCCCCCCCCCCCAAAGAGCAGCAAAGAAAAGCCAGGGGGGGAGAAGGAGGAGAGGAGCACAGTAGGAAAGAGTAAGGGAGGGGGTAGCGCCCCAGGGAGGGATCTCAATACTAAACAAAGATCAGCAATTCCCTGTGTCCCCCACCCCCAGTCTCACCCCCAGAACATTTACAATAGCATCCGTATCAAAGCTCCATACCTATCCCCACCAAGCCAGGAAGCAAACATAGTCTCTGTAGTGGAGGACGTAACAAGGCTCCAGGATGCTGCCACCTATGTAGTTGTCCCCCAGGGTCCCCAGAATAAAGCGGGATCTCCAGAGGACAAATACCCTGACCCCCCCATCCCACCCCATGCAACATATCTGTACATAAACACAAGCATAGGTAAGCCAATGCTCCAAATAATCACATTTAGAAGATAGTTACGCAGATCTGCAGAGCTACTGCAAAGCAGCCGTTCAGCCAGGTCATAGAGTGAGAGGGGATCATGTCCATATGCCCACCGGAGGGCGGATCGTCTCTTAGGGGTGTGCAGAAGTCAGTGTTCCCTGTTTATTCGACAACCCGGGGTTATCAAGCCGCTACCGCGTCTTGTCTGAAGCGCTTCCCCTGATCTCCAGTCGGTTTCCGTTTCTGCTTTCCCAACGGGGTTGCAACAAAATTATCCTCTGGTGGACCCTCAGCTACATCCTCGCTAGGTGTCGGTAAGGGAGGCAACTGTAAGGCCACACAAAACGTTTCCGCTTCATCCATAGAGCGGACATAAGCTGTCACTTCTCCCTTCTGCGCCTGTAGATGAAAGGGGAAACCCCATCTGTACTTCACTCCATTTTTCAGAAGGTGTTCCGTAAGGGGTTTCAGACTTCTCCTTTGTTGCAAAGTGGTGGGGGATAGGTCGTTATAAATTTGTATTTCTGTCCCCTCATACAAGACCGGTTCCACCTCTCTGCTGCGACGTAGGATCATATCTTTATCTTTGAAGTGGTGTACACAGCAAACCCCGTCTCTAGGCCTTTGATTCTGGCCTCCACGGGGTCGCAAGGCCCGATGTGCTCTATCAAGGCGGACAGGGTGGGATTCAGGTCTGCGCAGCAAGGCACCAAAAATCCGCTGTAGGGTGGACTCCAACTCGCCGTTAGTAACTGACTCAGGTAGGTTTTTAATGCACAGATTGCATCTCCTACCTCTGTTATCTAAATCGTCTACCTTGTATTGGAGGTTGGCGATGGTATCCCTCTGATCCACAATAAGCTGTTCCAAGTTGCGAATCTGGCTAGAGTGAGATTCCCCCTCGGATTCCAGTGAAGCGACACGGTGGTCCAGTAGTGATACCTCCGATTTGATTTCAGAAATCTCTTGTTTG
Organism: Rhinophrynus dorsalis; assembly: GCA_037306005.1. Taxonomy (NCBI): domain Eukaryota; kingdom Metazoa; phylum Chordata; class Amphibia; order Anura; family Rhinophrynidae; genus Rhinophrynus; species Rhinophrynus dorsalis. Next base: position 660,821,768 of record CM074718.1, on the reverse strand, counting down.
AACGTAGTCTTGAGATCCGCAAAGAGCTCCAAAAGTTCCGAGCGGGTCGGGAGGTCTTTAAGATCTACCGGTTGTGGAGCCATAGTCATCGTACATTTAGAAGCCATAAGCACTGTGTGAACACGAGCCCGCCGTGGGCTGTGCGTAGCATGTGTCGAGAGATCACTTTGTAGAGCAGAACGCCTCTTAGGCCCGGGCGTGTTCACTCCAGCTTGTACCCGTTCTGATGCAAGAGGCGTCACACCGGAGCGCAGGGTCCTGCTATTTGGCATAGGGAAGATTACGAAGATAGAGGTCCCTTAAAGTATGCACATCAAGTTAGCTAGAAGAGCTCAAATCCGAGGAAAGGCCCAGTCTGTTCACGGAGCCGAACTAAAACGCGTCCATCTTGGTCGCTCGTTGACTCCGCCCCCCCCTCCCGCCCCTTTTACTGATGTAACACTGCTCACCTCAGAGCAGCAGGGTGGTGTCCAAATGGATTGCAGAGAGGGACAATCTTCAATTAACATAAGGGAAAAACCTAAAAAACTGTCAAGGGGGACAGGGTTTTCCTTGTGATCACAGTAAGAAGATTGTCCCTTGCTGTCAAGAGACCAGATTCCACATCTGAGGGGAGGTGGCTTACACTGGGTAAAAGGGGTGGGAGGGGGATACTTTATCATTCAATTACTCTTGAACTACAACTCTATCAGTATTGAAATAACACTCTCTATGGCTCAAATACTATGAAGATTTATTGGAGATGTTTTTATTGTGAAACATTACTATCCCTTTAAAGTTAACTATCCTTATCTAATGATAACAGGTCCACTATATTACTTACTAAACTAAAGAGGTGCAATTATGGAGCAAAGAAACAGCACCCTAGTGATACACACACCCCTACCGCTGGACTGTACTCTCGCATGTTATCTGGGGATCCACTGTAGCACCGAGACCAAAACAACGCACATGCTGGTATGGGAAGCAGATATCAGATCAGTACTGGTTCAGTGCGGCACGTAGCTCCATTTGCATTCTTCATACGGAAAAGTACCTATAAAGCTTCTTTATCGATGGTACTTGACTCCATGGGTTACACAAAACCTATCTCCCCTGTGTTTCCGGGGGTGCCCAAAATGGGGTGATCTCTTTCACATCTGGTGGACTCGCTCAGTGACCCATGAATTTTGGAGAATGGTAAGCTCGCTAACACTTTCTATCACCTTTATTTCCATTAATACCAACCCATGGTGGTTCCTCCTAGGGCTTCGATCCGCAAATATAACTCATCCCATCTCCAAATCAATATCCCACGTATTTCTAACAACCAGGAATACTCTGGCATCTGGCTGGAAAAAAAAAAAAATTCTGTCTCGAACCTGCAGGCTCTAATCCAGAGCATCCGGAGGATATACTCCATGGAAAATGGACCTCCCTTCTTTCTAACTCACAGTAACTTCTATAAAATGACCCATCATTGGGCCAGTACGGAGTGCCCAGGCGCTTTAGTGGTGTCAAGGGCCACATCGGACATTTTCTAACCTTCCTCCCCTCCTCCTTCCATACTTTTTTATTTTTTTCTTCTGTTCCTCCCTTCTTTATCTCTGCCCATCTTCCCCTTCCACCCCCATCCTCTTACCAATCTACTTTCACAACTTCTCCCTCATAGCTCAGAATTCAGCTGTATAATGCATCACAGCCCTAGTTTCCTTAGTCAGATGAGAATGCATACTTACCTTTATGCTTGGCTATGGCCTTTAATAGTATTCCCCAGTTTATTAGGAAAAACTGACTCCCAGCTGGTGTTGGCTTTCAATCCTCTCTACTCATCGTTTAGCTGAACCTGCACACCAATACAGATTCACTTACCTCAGAAAACAGTCATGGGCCCATGTACTGCTCTACAGCCTTAGTTGTTGCCACTACCACTAAACATTCTATGAGGCTTACAGACTTCTGAAATGAAGTCTGAAATGAGTTATCATCGTTAAGGCTGGCCTTGACAATTTGTCTGTAATGCATTCTCCTTATTTGTCTTTTCTTGTTTTTTTTCCCCATTCTTGCAAAATCTTTAATAAAGATTAAGTATTTAGTATTGGGGAGGAAATTAACCCCTTAAGGACCGGCCACGCACACATGTTGCGGTCACCTAAGGACCATGGACCATTTTTTTTTTGTTGCCGCATCCAATTCCGGACTTCCCAAATGGCGTTCAGCCGCGCGGGGAGCCCGGAATTCCATGATGGTCCAGGACCATCATGGGTCCTTAAGGGTATAACAACCCATGATGGTCCTTAAGGGGTTAATATCCCTTGACTGAAATGGGACTTTTAACCCCAGGAATGCTAGAAAGGCAAAGCAATGGACTGAAGACTTCTCTAGCACTCAAGGTGTTAAAGGGTTAGTAATGTTTCATATGACATATCGCTCAGAATGTTGAGCATGTGTAACAGTACTGCTGTGCAATGTTCATATGCTTCAAAACGTGCTAGTTACAGTGTAATATGCTGAAGTTCATAACTCGCACCTCTCTGTCTGATAGTAAGCCACCTCCCCATAGATATGAAAATCGGACAGATCAACCTTTCGATGAAGGAGGGTAGGTTTTTCCTAATACTATGTGAAGATTGTCCCTCATTGTAATCTGCTGTTGGATCTGGGACAAAAATTCTTACGTCTGGGAATGGGGAGGGGTCATCTTCAGCATACTGCATTGTAACTAGCATGTTTTGAAGAGTAGGAGCATTGCTCAGCGGTATTATTACATATGATCAACATTCTGAGCTACGTGTATTATTAAACATTACTGTCTCTTTAAAAGCCAAATTTTAACTCAATGGGAATTTGTACTAGTCAAAAATGATGAAGTGGGTTTGCTCCAGCTTTTTGGCTTGATGCACAGAAATCTGCATCTATAGAGGACATCAGATCATTCAGAGTCTTAATCCTTTGAGTGCCAGAGTGGTATGCAATGCATTGCAAAAGAATGCGTTGCATACCACTCTGGCAATCAAAGGCTTAACACTATAAGTACAAAGCAATGCGTTGGATAGCCCTCTGGCATTCGAAGGGTCAAATCAATAACCCCTGCTCCTCAAGAGTTACAAAAGCGCATGGTTTCAGGTTACCTGTTTGAGGACAAATGAAACAGTAGGCCAAGTAACTAACTGATCCACCTGTTCTCAAGTGGAGATATACTGCACAGTTGGTGTCTCTTTAGGATTGGGGTTGGCATCCCCTGCCATGTGTTCTAGATCTACAGACCTGAAGTGCATGATATTCTGCATAACAGGAAAGATTTCAATTAAACAATAAATAAGAGATTATTCCTCACACATTTTAATAATGCTCCTTTCCTTTGGCAATGTTCATATCACTATAGTTTTTTGTAATTATATTTTAAAGTTTCCCCCTCCCGCCCCTTTTTCCTGATGTCCTCTTTCTTCCCCTCAGATCTGAAATTCGTCCGCTTAACAGGACAATTACATTTTGATTTAAATGTTTGAGTGCTTGAGACATTTCAAACACATCACATTTCTCTAGCACCCAAACCGTTAAAGGGATAATAATACTTATATTTTACAATGCTGCATCTTTTAGCCCTTTAAAAAAAACCAAACAAACATAAGAAATTAAATGCCCCCAGTGCCATCTCTCAAAACTTTATGGTTTGAGAGATATTCACTTTTAAAGTTCCCCTTCCCCTGATGTCAGCACTCTAGCTGACTGCACGGAAATCCGGTCCTGGGACAAACCAGTGGCTCTGCAGCAGAGCAGAGATCTTGTTAATGAAAAAGAAATCCTTCACTGAAACAGTCTTCTATGTGTGCTTGCAAACCAAGGATGCGTAGAAGACCGTTCCAGTGAAGGATTTTTTTTTCCATAACGCGATCTCAGCTCTGCTGAAGAGTCTCCGCCAGTCCCAGGACCAGATTCCCCTGCAGTCAGCCAGAGCACCGACGTCAGAGAGGGGGGAACTTTGAAAGTGAATATCTCTCAAACCATAAAGGTTTGAGAGATGGCACTGGGTGCATTTAATTTCTTTTTTTAACCCTTTGAGTGCCAGAGGGGTACGGAATGCATTGCAAAGCAATGCATTCTGTACCCCTCTGGCACGCAAAGGGTTAAGGGCTAAAATATGCAACATTGTAAAATGTAAGTATTACTATCCCTTTAAATGAACAGTAAAACCTTCTAAAAAATAAAATCCCTCCACACACATATCTTACTATAGTAATGTTTCACAAAAAAAAGCAGCTTCAATTAATCTTCATAGTATTTGGGCCATGGAGAGTTTTATTTCAGTACTGCCAGAGTTGTAGTTCAAGAATAATTGAATGATAAAGTATCTCCCTCCAGTCCCTTTTACCTAGTATAAGCCACCTCCCCTCAGATGTGGAATACGGTCCTGGGTCCAGACAGCTCACAGCAAGGGACAATCTTATTGTGAGAACAATAAAAACACCCTGCCCCTCTTGACAGGTTTTTCCTTATGCTCACTTAAGATTGTCCCTCTCTGCGATCCATCCGGGCAGTCTTGCTGCTTTGAGGTGAGGAGTGTTACATCAGTAAAAGAGACGGGAGGGGGATACTTTATCATTCAATTACTCTTGAACTACATCTCTGACAGTATTGAAATAACACTCTCCATGGCCCAAATGCTATGAAGATTAATTGGAGTTGCTTTTATTGTGAAACGTTACTATCACTTTAACATTTCCTGAAATTCAGGTGAATGGTGTATTAATATGGCCAGGAAATCCTAATTGCTACTATGAATTTTTCCTTTAAAAACTTTACTATCCCTTTAAGTGCCACAGGGATATCCAGCACATCGTGACTGAAAACATGCTGGATACCTCTGGCTCTCAAAGGGGTTAAAGGATAAAATATTTATCTGTTTACTAGCAGAGGATTAGAAACCATTATAATTTGTTTTGCAGTGTCTGAGTGTATCAATGTAAAGGCTCTTCTGATTCAGGTCTTCAGACACACTGATCAAATGGTAAATTGTTAGAAGACTTACAAAAATAACTTGCCAAAAGTTATGTTTATTTACAAATGTATGTAGCCAGATTCAAATAAAATCACTTATGAAACTCAGCTTCACAAAAAGCAATGACTTATTGGTAATTTTACTGAAGGAGACATTTACAGTCTAGATTAAAGCACTTTGTCCTGCAGGTTGACGATGTGGTCTCACTGCAGTGAGTCTTCCAGTGTTGGTGCGGATATTCTCTCTCTTAGTGACTCTCCCCTTTCTTCCCTACAACCTGAATGGGCAGAAAATGGGGGAAAATGATTACGGCTCGGTAGCAAAAAATACACAAAAACCTGGAGTCATTATCAGGCAAATTAGATGAACCAGATGGTACAAATACACGTCCACCGATTTAAGTCTGAGTGTCAGAGAGGTATCTAACACAATGAGTTGGATACCTCTCTGACACTCGAAGGGTTAAATGGATCTTTTAACCCCTGAATGCTAAAGAGGTTGACTGAACACACTTAGAGCAGATGTTTTCACAAGGCTATTTAAAGATAAAGAGAGTATGACAACCGCAGTTTAATATTTATAAATGTAAAATTCTGCACTTGGGACGTAAGAATCCAAATGGCAAAATATAGTATTAAGGGTACTGTGCTGTCAGAGACAACAGAGGAAAGGGATTTGGGAATAATTATTTCTAATGACTTAAAGGTAGGCAGGTAATGTAACAAAGTGGTGGGGAATGCAAGCAGGTTGCTGGGTTGTATAGCTAGGGGCATTAATAGCAGAAAGAGGAAAAATGGCCGTGCCACTCTACAGATCTCTGGTTAGACCTCACCCAGAGTATTGTGTACAGTAAAGGAGACCCCATCTCCAGAAGGATATAGATACTCTAGAGAAAATTCAGTGAAGGGCTACTAAAATTGTGGCTGGTTTTACAGGAAAATAAATATTAGGCTAGACTAAAGGATCTGAACATGTATAGCATTGAAGAGAGAAGAGAGAGAGGATATGATAGAAACATTCAAATACATCAAGGGATTCAACAAAGTGCAGGAGGGATGTACATTTCAAAGGAGTAAAATTGTTAGCACAACAGGCCATAGTCTAAATCTAGAGGGACAGAGGCTTAGATGTAATGTACTAAAGTATTACTTCGCTGAAAGGGTGGTAGAAATATGGAATAACTTCTAGCACTTCTGATGGCAGGCTATTACAGTGATGGAATTTAAGTATACATGGGATAGGCAGAAGGCAATCCTGACCACAAGACAAGACCCAGGAGCAAATAAGGATGAAAGTCTTTACATTAGGAAAAATGGGCAGACTAGATGGGCTGAATGGTTCTTCTCTGCTGTCAAATTCTACCTTTCTAAAGAATATTTCTACATGGAAAACCAATTAATTGCATAGTTAGTTAGTTTAAAAAACAGACGAGTCAATCAACAATTTTTTGTCATTTCTCCATTTGTTTATCCAGAGGAAGGGAAACAAAACCTCCACTGAAGTCAATTATATTACACAAGGGTAAAGAAAATTCCTTACGGAATCCAAAAAGCAATCACATATCTCTACCTGGATCAACATACTAGGTGCACTGAAACCAGCAGTCATAATTCGCTGAATTGTTCTTAGAGAAAAGTATACATTGTTATTCATTTATTTATTTTAAGTAGCCACAGTATGTCAATACAGCATAATTCCACATATTCCAGCCCTTAATTTAACATATGCCTGCATTTGTTGTAGTCGAATGCTCCTTTCCTCTACTCTTAACCCCTTAAGGACCCTTGATGGTCCTGGCATGTCATGGGTCCTTATGGCTCCCCAACCCATGACATGCCAGGACCGTCATGGATTCAGGGCCCCCTGTCTCTCTTTTAGGCAGACAGTGTGGTGTGTATATAAGCGCATCACATTGCTCCACAGCAATAAAACACACATTAATGTTAGTTTAAACTTCAGTACATGTGTTTATAAATTATTTTGTGTAAATAAAATACTTTGGTCTTGATCTGTCATTTGTTCAGTTACCCAATGAGGGTCTTTTTTTTTTTTTTTTTTTTTTTTTTTTTTTTTTTTTTTTAATTTTCCTAAGCTCCAACATCAGTCCTGCTTCCAGTATATCAAAAGTGCCTAATTTTTGGCAATTTGAGGCATTGGGAGCACTGTTCTGTTTCTCTCTTTCGAACGATCACTGTGAATAGTAGGGAGGCAGAGAACAGTGACAGATGGAATAGTGACATACATTACCTTTGTCATGTGGCTCCACTGGCATATGTGATTTCTGGAGAATGGCTGAAACTGACTGCTCCGGTCTTGGGACAGTCAGTTACAGCCTCCCCGCAAAGACTGCAATGTGCCCTGGGGTGTGCTATGATCATTAACCTTTGATGTACCAGGACATCATAAGTCCTTAAAGGGATAGTAATACTGAATTATTACTAATCCCTATATTAAAGTCATATTTAAAATAAATGTATTGCCCCCAGTGTCATCTCTCAAACCTTTATGGTTTGAGAGATAACCGCTCCCCCTTTCCCGAAGTCAGCGTTCTAGCTGACTGCAGGGAAGCAAACGGTATGACTTTCAGGCGGCTCTGCAGCACAGCCGCGATCGCGTTAATAAAAAAGTAATCTTTCACTGAAATGGTCTTCTACATGTGCTTGGTTTGCAAGCACACGTAGAAGGCCATTTTAGTGAAATTTTTTTTTTTTTTTTTTTATTAACACGATCGCGGCTGTGCTGCAGAGCCGCCTGATGATCTAAGACCAGATTTCCCTTCAGTCAGCTACAACGCTGACTTCGGGGAAGGGGGAGGGAGAGGGCAACTTTATGGTTTGAGAGATAATCGTTCCTAAAGGTTTGAGAGATGACACTGGAGGCAATATATTTATTTTAAATATGACTTTAATATAGGGATTAGTAATAATTAAGTATTACTATCCCTTTAAAGTGGAACTACCACCACTAAGCAACTTTGTTTCTAATAATTGGCTCCTAGCAACGCCTCCTACAGCCGTCTGGGACTGACAGCGCAGGCGCGCGGACGTCACTAGGGCAAGATGTCCGCGCTCCGTCCTGCCTGTCAGCCGAGGATGAATGCATATTTCTCCATAACCAGGTAATAATTCTGGTGACTAGCGCTACTAAGCAGCTAGTCGCCAGACAGGGAATTATTAGAAACAAAGTTGCTTAGCGGTGGTAGTTCCGCTTTAAAGGACAGATATCAGTGACAGTCCTGGCATGTCAATCGTTCTCCCGGCATTAAAATCTTGTAGCGCAGTCCCTTTCATAGGACAAGGGTGGTCATAATGCTCTAGCACCTTCATCGTTAACTCTGCTCCCACTGGGAACTATGCAGATGACAGCTGCTCTTTAGCCCTTTAAGAACCACAGATCTGGGCAACGCAATGAGTTGCCCACACAACTGGTCTTAGAAGGATTAAACCCAATTTGGCTAGTCTCTCTTTACAGCAAAATTATACATTTTGTTGCAAATTTCTCTACTCCACCCCAACAAACAGTAATCCATATTCTAGATAAAATGCCCAGTGATTTAGAGAGTGGCACAATTCTCATTCTGTACATCTATAACCTACTGTATACAAGTTCTTCTCCCACTTACTCTTTTGAAGTCATTCATATTTGTGGCTTGTACTGGGGTCCCAATGAAAGTGAAGTATGAGATTCTTGTTGCCTCCTCATCACCCTGATTGGACTGGACAAATAGCTGAAAGAAAAAAATGATTATCAGCTGGTTCAGAAGACACTGGGGGATAGATATGATAAATCTGGTGTGAACGTACTTTTGTGGGATCAGGTGGCCAAGCAATAAAAAACATAATTTAATTAGTTCACTTATAAATTAGTCTAACTAATTTCACAGATTTTGCTAATTGAAACTGTCCTACCAATGTCATTTCAGACCGGCCACCTGTGTGCTTCTAACTAGAATGGTTATTTAGAGGACTAACAGGACATTAGACAGAAGGTCGGGGAGAAGAAGAAGAATTTAAAGACACACTAATACCTCATTATAACTAGTTTCACTGACCTTAACCCTCTGTGTGCAAGAGAGGCATCAACACATCGGTTTGCAATGCGTTAGCTACCACTCTGGCACACAAGAGTTAAAATGCGCAGAAAACCTTAAGTGGCACTATGAATCAATTCTATGTGGATAGGATGTAAAAATAAACCCTTTGAGTGCCAGTGGGTACACAATGCAATGCACTGCGTACCCCTCTGGCACCCAAAGGGTTAATCTTTACTGGGTACTGGACATCATTTCCAGGGAGGGGGGGCAGGATTCTTTGTTGTGAGACTCCAGGAAGTGAAACGAGGAGGAGGAGGAGTTTCAGGTCCTGGAGTCCTGCAACAAAGAATGATGCCTGCCTCAACAGAAGCGATGCCCAGTACGAATTAAAAATTAATTCGGGAGAACCAAGCAGTGTGGATTTGATTCATAATGGTCACTAGGATTTTCTTCCCAGCTTAAAGGAACACCAACACCTAAAAATGAACTGGGCTTATACACCTAACCCTCTGAGTGCTGAAGAGGTATCCAACTTCACGCTAACAATTGCACAAATTCTTGGCAAAATCTAATCTTACATATGCTGTAAGGGAGCAGACATTCCTGCCTTTTCCAGAGTTCTTACTGATTATCAGTGACTGGGCTGAGACAAGAGCAGTAAACACTAACCCCAATTAAATGACTTTAAAGGGATAGTAACACTTCGTTTTAACTTTATTTTATTTTGTAGGCATTAAAAAAACATGAAGAATGATATAAGTCTTCTCTCTCAAACCTTTATGGTTTATGAGATATTCACAAGCAAAGTTCCCCTCCCCGCCCCTTTTACCTAGTGTAAGCCATCTCTTCTCAGATGTGAGTCAGGTTGTATGACAGTACAGATAACAGAAGGGGACAATTTTCTTTGTATGAAAACAATGAAAGCCCTTCCCCCCTTGACAAGTTTTTCAGCTTTTTCCATTATCTTAATTGAAGATTGTCCCTCTCTGCAGTCTACCTGGGCATCTCCCTTCTGATCTGCTTGAACAGGGGGGGGATACTTTGTTTGTGAATATCTCTTAAACCATAAAGGTTTCAGAGATAAGACTTATATCATTCTTCATGTTTTTTTAATGCCTACAAAATAAAATAAAGTTAAAATGAAGTATTACTATCCCTTTAACCTCTCTCTCGATAAAAACATAAAATGCTATCTCAACAGGACAATATATACACAAGTTTAGGATTTTATTTAGGCATCTAACATGAATAATGCATTTTACATTCGCTGGCTGTAAGTTTGTGATATTTACAGTTGTAGCCACTTATTTAATTTCCTGGTGTTAGTGTTCCTTTAAGGTAGGTGTTTAAAGTACCTTAAGTGAAGCAATTCCATGGCAAACCAACTAGGGGACAAAATAAGCATTCCACTGATTTAAATGGGGATTTTAACCCCTTAAATTCTACAGAGAGGACTCTAATACATTTGTTCACCATTCTGTTGCTAGGGGCATCAGCCACCAAGAGAGATCTATTATCAAAAGTCCAAATTAAAAAAATACCAGAAAATACAGCAATTTTCTGTAATTTTTCCCCCCCACTTTGAGTGTTTATCAATGATCAAATTATACACATGGGTTTGATCACTTACCAATGAGCGAGTTCAAGAATATGTTACTCATAAGGAAGCCATTGCCTGATCTGAGCCGTAGAAGCAGTGTTATTCTGTGGTAGGGATGGGCAGTTGAGGCACTTCAGCTGTTGAGGACTTATAGTCTCCATTGGCTGACCAAGGATAATAGATGTTGTAGTCCAAAACAGCTGGAAGGCCTCCGCTTTCCTTTCTCTGCTCAACAGAGAAGCACTTGAATACACATATTGCACATTTGCACACTTTTTGCTCTACGGTCTTCATAGGACTTTATTACAAGTAAAGCCACAAGAAAGCATACTCCTTATGTATTTTGTGGCAAACCACATGCAGTCACACAATAAGTAAAACCATTACCACTGACCGCATAAGAGAGAAGTGCATCTGGTACTCTGCCTTCTCTTAATAATACCTATGCATACAGTCAACACAAACTCAGTGTTACTATCATGGCATTTCTTGCATTTAAATAATGTGATTGGGTTCATTCTTAAACACAACTAATTCACCTTCAAGAGGAACAACTATGGAAACAAGGATGGCAGCCCAAAATGCCAATCTGTTTATGGCATACCTTGAAGAAAGATTTTTAGCCACACTAGGAGAAAGCCTCATTAAATAATTTGTGTCTCCTCAGGAGACACACATAGAGGAGAATGGCTCATTACATAATTTATGTCTCCTCAGGAGACATGCACACCCAGGGGTGGCAGTAAGAAGGAGTTACTTCTCCCATTGGGTGATTCAATGGGGGTGTGATTTTCACAGGACTATCCAGCCTGCCCACCACTATCCAACTGAGGGAAAAAACAAAATGGCTGCCATTTGCTCCTACACCACAGACACACACAAGCCTACTCAAACACACAGGACCAAATACACACACAAAACCAGAAAGAAATATGGCTGACACACACACCACACATACACAGTCACTCACTCTGACTCCCTGTGGCCTCAGCAGGACCTGTAGTACAGCCACTGAAGGGAAGCTGCAGCACCGGGGGAACAAAATGGCACTCAAAGGGTTAATATAAGCCCTCATTGCAGAATTATTTCTTGACTGTCATCATTTGCTATGCAAGACAGAGGACAGGCAGCCATTAGATCCACACTTAACCCAATGACTGCCACAGGGTTTTGTATCAAGTTTTACCCCTCAGGGAGTGTCTTCAAACACTGTAAACTTGCATTTCCCTCCCACTTCTCCTCCTTTCCCAGCCTATTACGAACACGTTTCCACATTTAAGTTAAGCCCCGCCCCTACTCATGATTAAGCCCCACCCACTTTTAACCCAAAGTCTCTCATTGCTCTCTCCACATCAGCACCACATGAGGGACTCCACAACTATAAGTTCCCTGGTATGAATACAATTCCCACTGCCCAACACTATCCAACTAAGGGGAAAAAAACAAAATGGCTGCCACTTGCTCCTACACCACAGACACACACAGCACCAAACACATGCACACACACAAAACCAGAAAGAAATACGGCTGACACACACATACACACAGTCACTCACTCTGACTCCCAGTGGCATCAGCAGGACCTGTAGTAGAGCCAATGAAGGGAAGCTGCAGCACCAGGGGAACAAAATGGCACTCAAAGGGTTAAGGTAGGCAGGTCCGGTGCAAGGATTTTTATCTACACAGGTGAAGGTGCATTTTGATGCCCCCCCCGCCAATCCCCCATTGCACAATCCACTCACAGATGAATCTGTTCCATTACATTAAAGGTTATTAATGCCCCTCAATCTCCACATTCCCCTCAATCTTCACATTGTCCCTTCCACAATGTCCCTCAATCTACACATTGCCCCTCAATCTAAACGTTACCCCCATCTCCACAATGCCACTCAATCTACACATTATCCCTTCCAAATCCCCCCCTCAAACCTACACATTTCCCCCATCTCCATGATGCCCCTCAGTCTACACATTGAGTGGCATTGTGGAGATGGGCAATGTGTAGATTGAGGGGCATTATGGAGATGGACAATCTCCAAATTACCCCTTCCAGATACCCCCAAAATCCCCACCCAATCTCCACAATGCCCCTCAATCTTAACATTGCCCATGTCATCTCCCAGCGCTCTGCATTATTAGAGCGCCAGAGAGGGATATGGGCTGACTTGCTGCAGGCGCGTGGCAAGGGGGTCACAGGTGCATATAGTTACGCCACTGTTGCCAACTCCTGCACTATCTGGGTCTCCACTTACTCAGCCAATCTGGCTGCAACATACATCTGTGAACTGCTCCTGTAACCAGACCTCAAGCGCCACTAGTTTATTTTTTGCCTGCTGCTGCAGCTTCGGCCAGCAGGCTGTTTATTCATCTCTCAGCGCTTCCCTCTCATTCATTTCTGTAGATAGAAGGCAGGAGAGGAGTTCCAGCTTTTGTCTCAAGCTGCCTCACCCTTGCAGCATCAGCGCAAAAAAAATGTTTACAGCTGCCTCTGTTTCGGCGCCCCTCCACTGTGGCGCCCTAAGGCAGCTGCCTAAGTCGCCTTATGCTAGCGCTGGCCCTGAAGGTAGGCCCTCATTGCAGAATTATTTCTTGACTGTCATCATTTGCCATGCAACACAGAGAACAGGCAGCCATCAGGTACACACACAACCCACTGACTGCCACAGGGTTGTGAATCAAGTTTTACCCCTCAGGGAGTCTGTTCAAACCCCTCACACTGTAAACTCGCATTTCCCTCCCACTTCTCCTCCTTCCCCAGCCTATTACTAACACTTTTCCACGTTTCTCTTAAGCCCCGCCCCTACTCACAATTAAGTCCTGCCCACTTTTAAACCAAGTTGCCCCATTGACCTCTCCACATCAGCATCACATAAGTACCCTCCAGGGACTACACCAGTCAAAATTCCCAGGTATGAATACGCTTCCCACTGCTATAAAACTCTGACATGCCTCTCTATACCTTAACCCTTTGAGTTGTGCACCCCTCTGGCACTCAATCGTGCATGTGTTTCTGCACATATGTTGCGTGTGTGTGTGTGTGTGTGTGTGTGTATATGTCTTCTGCATGTCTCTGCCGCTCACTGTGTGTATGTGTCTGCCTGTGTGTTGCATATGTCTGTGTTTATCAGTGTGTCTACATTTCACACACGTGCGGCCAACTGTCATAACATCCCACATTGCTAATTATATATTATATCTATCTATATATATATATATATATATATATATATATATATATATATATATATATATATATATATATATACACATACATACACACACACACACACACACACATATATTATATTTTAGATACACAGACATATTTTATTATATGAACAGGAGAAACATGGCTGAAAGAATTCCACAGCTCATTCAATTCAAGCCATCTATTTATCAAATTAAAAATGGATTATTCTAGACACCACAGTATCTTTGAAGAGGGACAAACTTTACACACATACGTACAGATAAACCAGACATTGATTTAGCTACCTTCACAACTCCAGTTCCCACCCACCACAAACTAAAAAGGCCATCATATACAGCCAGGCAACCAGATACCAACTGTTGTTCTGATAAGGAATGGAAGAAGAGCCTTAACCCTTTGAGCTCCAGAGGAGTACACAAGCATTGCTCTGCAATGTGTTGTGTATCCATCTGGCACTCAAAGGGTTAAATCCCTGGCTAGATCTCTCAAGAACAGGGTTATAAGCCAAAGACCATTAAAGTGGAACTCTCACCTCCTATAAAGTTATCAGTATTTCAATGTGCGTCTCCAATACAGCGTCAATCCTTTTTTTTTTAAACAACATTGCTGTCAGTAGGTCATTAAGGGACCTACATTTATCCTGTCCCCAGCACTGAAGGGGTTAATACCCCTATCTTTGTCCTCTATTTCTTGAATTTTCTGTCTGTTCTCTGCTTCTCTCTTCCTGACTCTCATAGTAAGGAAGAGAGAGGCAGAGAACAGTGACAGATGGAATGCGTAAAACACATTGCCTTTGTGAATGAAAAAGCCAGTACATGTGACCTCTGTAGTATTGATCACATGTACCAGCAAAACAGAATGACTGAAACTGAGCGCTCTGATCATGAAGCGCTCAGTTTCAGCCTCACCAGCAAGATAGCAGCATGCCTCAATGCGCTGTATCATTTAACACATGACATGCCAGGAGTCCTTAAGGGAAGTTTACCCATGACAGTCCTGGCACATCATGGGTAGTTAAATGGGTTAATAAACTGTTAATTTCATGGAGATATAAGTTTTTAAAGTTTTACTGGATGACGTCACTGTTTGCCTCGCCGCAGTACAGCTCAGTACTGAATGGCTGTCAATCGCCTCCTGTCCACCTCCCCTGTTGTGCCTCGTTCCCTCCTCCTACATTCAAATCTCCATGTGACCTGGTGCTCTCTCTTGCCAATGCATTTGAGAAGGATTGAAGCTGTATTGGAGACACAGATTGAAGTTCTGATATCTTTATAAGAGGTGAGAGTTCCACTTTAAAGGGATAGTAATGTTTCACAAAAACAGCAGCTCTGATAAATCTTCATAGTATTTGGGCCATGGAGAGTGTTATTTCAGTACTGTCATAGTTGTAGTTCAAGAGTAATTGAATGATAAAGTATCCCCTCCCGCCGCTTTTACCTAGTGTAAGACACCTCCCCTCAGATGTGGAATCTGGTCCACAG
This sequence comes from Rhinophrynus dorsalis, assembly GCA_037306005.1. Classification (NCBI taxonomy): domain Eukaryota; kingdom Metazoa; phylum Chordata; class Amphibia; order Anura; family Rhinophrynidae; genus Rhinophrynus; species Rhinophrynus dorsalis. The sequence continues at coordinate 660,806,465 of CM074718.1, read as the reverse complement.
ACCAGACAGCTCACATCAAGGGACAATCTTCTTACTGTGAGAACAATGAAGCCCTGCCCCCATTGACAGATCAGGTTTTTCCATTATGCTAATTGAAGATTGTTCCTCTCTGCAAGCCATCTGGACACCACCTTTCTGTTCTAAGGTGAGCAGTGTTATATCAGTAAAAGGGGCGGGAGGGGGATACTTTATCATTCAATTAATCTTGAACTACAACTCTGACAATATTGAAATAACACTCTCCATGGCCCAAATACTATGAAGGTTAATTGGAGCTGCTTTTATTGTCAAACATTACTATCACTTTAACAGAGCAATGAATTCTGCACTTAGAACACCATGGGAACACACGCTGCAATACTAGGAGAAAAACAAAACAAAAACATGCACACTAGTAGTAGCCAGATACAACTCGGTACCAGAAGGTATGCAAAAATAAAAGATTTACTACTCATTATGACTGATGATACAACATTAGATGAAATATTCCCCAAACCGCAAATCCTTACAGTCCAATAACCTAGAAACCAGAAACAAAAATGAACAAGCAGGAAACTCCCCAATGACCCTGATCATACATCCAATAATACAAAACCACGTGATGTCATTCGCTGCCAACTTTACAAAGATAAACAAATCCAACTTAGCCATCCATGCCAACATCACAGATCATACTGCTGCACATCCAAGAATGCAGTAAACATAACTGAGCACAATACGGGCCACCAGTGATACTACATTAACTCATATGAATAAGCACAGACAGACAACATCATCAACGTGAAGAAAGTTACTGTACTATAGTTTGACACAATTTTTCTCAACCACATCACTCAATGAATAAAGGAAGGAAAGACATTTGATCTAAGGATGATAGTACTCTTTAAAACAGTTTGAGAACGGGAGGAGGGGTTCTACACGTCTTGCATGAACATATAATCAAAGCCCATAGTTAACACTTGCACACACGGAAATCCCAGCTGGCTTCAGAGTGCTCACTCCACTTGACGCTCTCCACCGCTTAATGATAAGATCGTTTGCATTATGTGGGAGCACACCCAGCACTTGGGAAAAAATGTATATAACGGCTGGCAGATGCAAACGCTGCTTAAAAACTTTCTCCTTTATTTAGCACTTAAAAAGTAGACAAACATGTATACACTGAAACCGTCTTGAAGAAATGGTTACATAAAAACAGTCTGTCGCGTTTCGAGCATGTACAGCTCTTAATCATAGACATGAAAAGGGAAAAAATTTAAAAGTTTAGCCCCTTAGTGACAGCCGCGTATGCGGCTGTCACCTTAACACCCGTGGTACTTTTTTTTTTTTTTTTTTTTTTTTTTCAAACGAGTCCGGAGTCCCCAAGCAGCGTGCAGCAGAACGGAGACCCGGACTTCCGGGACTTACCAGGTACGTCCTCTGTCACTAAGTGAAAGTTTCTGCGAGACGTACCTGGTAAGTCATTTGTCGTTAAGGGGTTAAAAAGGATCCGCCAACATATGATTGGTTAAGGATCAAAATGTAACCTCCTTCGCATTTGTTCTGCCAATCGGATGTATCAAACCACCATAATCCAATTGTGATGAATGATTACATGAACAGGGCTTCGAATGTAACCCTTTATTGCAACAAAAAGGAGAGAAACCTATTTGTGAAAAGTATATGTGGGTGTTGTGTACAAACACTCCCAATACTATAAAGCTTCACAAGGCAGCCAGAATTAATTTATGTAATGCCCACTCCAGTCACATAGATATCACCTTTCTCATCCTCTCTAAGCTTTAACTGTTACATCCTAGATTGTCACAGAACTTTGGAACTCTGCATTGTTTTGAACAGAGTATGTGACTGTACAGACTTTGTGATTCAGTACTGCTTGACTTGAGAACGAGAGTTGATCTTTTGAAAGCTTGTATTAACATTTATAACGGTTAGTCCAAATAAAAAAAGTATTAACAAATACAAAAGTACCTTTATATTACTAAAACTTGACAAATACATCTACAACAAATTAATTGCATTTAAATGTAACATAATGAGGACTATGGGCCTGGTCACTATAGTCACTAATGAAAGACGTATTGTGAAATGTTGCAGCATACTGCAACTTTGGTGCATTCATCACAAACGCACTGAAGTTGCAGCACTACTGATTTACAGTGTGGTCTATGGAACGGACATAGAAATTGGTCACAGAATTACACTGGAGCTTGCAATCTCCTATGAAAGTTCCAATTACTGGCCGACCAATCAGCTAGTAATATATGGCTGATACCGATGTGGGACCGTCCCCAACCCACTCTTACCAATACTCACCCCACCCCCATTTTAGCTAATCTCCAGGTGAAACAAGGTAAGTACCACTCTCCTAACAGGCCCCTTAAACAGCAATGCACTGCAATCCATGTGACACAGCCCATATGCTTAGTAAATAGAACCTACTGAAACAAAGTCAGCAGTCCACCTCAAACGTATCTATACTTACTGTTACACTGTTGACATTCTGGAACTTGACATAGCGTAACTGCACAATGCTGTCTTCTTTAATATCATCTGGTGACAGCTCAATAGCTTGTGTGGGTTCACTCCTCATCGCCTCATCAAAATCCATAGATCGAGGAAGATTTATAAAAATCTTCACATACTTGGGACCTTGACCTGTGGAAAGAAAACATATTTACATGATTTCTACCTTAACCACATTTAGCAAGAAAACAGGGTAGTATGCTTACCCCCTTAACCCTTTGAGTGCCAGAGGGGTATGCAACGCACTGCTCCGCAAGATATTGCTTCACAATACACTGCAGGCCTATCTGGTCTTTAAGGGGTTAAAGTAAAAGTGGAGCAATTCTGGACAAAACCCAATTGCACTATAGAGAACAAATAAATCCCCCAAATTCTCACCGATTTCAATAGGGCTTTTACCCCCTGAATTCCAGAGAGATCTCCAATGAAAGTGAAATGTTTATTATTGTTTCTTAAAATGTTTTTTTTTTAAATTAAAAATCCAAAAAAGAAACTCCAAACATACTAAAATATTTCACAACCCTCACGAGTGTCATTCACAGAAAGGGGAGACTCAGCTACATAGCACCCCATCATGATCTGGAGCAGGACTAAGGCCCTCCCTCAGACTGACCACCAGTGGTTTAGGATTTGAGCTCCATTGGAGCAAACCCCTAACTACACAATTTACTTTCACTTTATTCAGAGGCTCAGCATAGGGGTATTCATATCAGTGGCATAAATAACCACGTGCTGGGTGTCAGCAAATTAATTCAAAAGTAAACGGATACCCACAAGAGTCCCTTTCCAGTGATGACCATTTCATTTAGATAGGATGCAGGGAGGCTGAGACATGAGCTCTGTTTCTGGGGACTCCCGACTCCAAATACTTCCTGCTGGTCTAGTGTGTCTGCTCGTGACATCACCAAGGTGTACAGACAAAGGACTCCATGTTGACATACAGAACTCACCTCATCTACACCTGTCTTTTTCTGCTCAAATTCTCATCTACTTCCTTAAGACGGCTGAAAGATGTCCTCAGCAAAAAAAGATGTTAAAGTAATTTTTCACAAAAAAAAAAAAAAGCAGCTCTGATTAATCTTCATAGTATTTGGGAAATTGAGAGTGTTATTTCAGTACTGTCAGAGCTGTAGTTCAAGAGTAATTGAATGATAAAGTATCCCCCTTCCGGCCCTTTTACCTAGTGTAAGCCACCTCCCCTCAGATGTGGAATCTGGTCTCTTGACCGGACAGCTCACAGCAAGGGACAATCTTCTTACTGTGATCATAAGGAAAACACTGCACCCCTTGACGGGTTGTTCCTTGACAGTCTTGCTGCTCTGAGGTGATCAGTGTTATATCAGTAAAAGGGGTGGGAGGGGGACACTATAATTCAAAACCTCTTGACAGTCATGAAATAACTCTCTCCATAGCCCAAATACTATGAAGATTAATCGGAGCTGCTTTTATTGTGAAACATTACTATCTGTTTAAAAGAAAAATAGAAAACCCAGCTACCAAAAAACACAGATACACAACCTTAGCTACATTAACATCAGCATTTATAAACACAGCATGTCAGACTTCAGACAGATGTGCTTACCTCCAGCTGACCATATAGATTATCACTGAACCAGATAAAAATACATTTTTGCATTAAGCATGGATATAACCCTTTGGGTACCAGAGGGTTGTACAATGGATTGCAGAGAGTTACTGTTTCATTACCATTGCTAACACTTTCCTCTAACAAAGAATTTTGAAGCACAAAAACAAAATATGCGATACACATATTCTGTTTGGTCCTACACTCTTGAGACTTCAATCTGTTTTGTTTGTTGAGGTTTGTATTGATGTTATCTTGCATAGATGTTATCTTAATTCTGAACCAGTAAGAATAAGATGGACTTGAATTAGGAAGGGCGGCTGCAATTGTAGTAACAATGCAGCTTCCAGCCAGCAGGGGATGCTGTAGATTACATTAGCTGTTTATTCTAGGCAGGGAAGGAAATAACCAAGTGTGCTTATGGCACAATGATTTTAATTCAAGTTATTAATGTATAGAATGCAATCCTGAATGATGCACATGCAATGTACAAGTAATCCATAAATGCACTCTGCGTATTAATAGAGTGCATGTATGGCCTGTGAACAATCTAGAATATCTTAAAGCATTCTTCAAGTTTATACAAAAAATATAAAAATATCCTAAAATTATTATTATTTTTTTTAATTTAACCCTTTAAGGACCACAGGAGGTGCGCAAAGAATTGCATAACTCTTTAAAGGGTTATGTTTTTTGTAGTGTGTGTATACATGTGAGTGTAAATGTTGTTATTCGTTTCTGCAAGTGGACATAGCACCTTTAATTTTTTTTATTAACCATATCTGAAAACTTTATTCAAAGCTGCCTGTGTGCCATGTTAAGATTTCATTGTGGCCAGGAGCTTTGATAAAGCTGCGTTTTAGCCACAAAACATGTCAGCAGGCTAATTTCTGTATTTTTTGTATTTTATAGAGATTATATTATATGTCATTGTGATATTACTACAAATATGAGCATCTGATCCGCTCCTGATTCCATGGATACAGGGATTTATCTCCATATGCTGGTTTTGTCAGGGATGTTACTCTGACCAACATAAGTGTGAGTGCAAGTATTTGTCTTTATTCACTGGACTTATTAATGTATTACACTATTGGGCACCGTCCTTTTGACTTTTTTTTTTTTTTTTTTTTTTTTTTCTTTGCAAAGGTTAACAAAAATACCAGCAGATGTATATAGTTTAGTACAGGGCTCAAAATTTCCACTCGCCACTAGCCAATGGCGAGTGAAAATTTAGCCCTGGCGAGTAAGAAATTCAGCCCTGGTGGGTATGTTTTGGCTTGCGGTGACGAGTAACTTTTCAGGTCTGGCTAGTAGCAAAGGACTTAAAATTACAAGCCCTGGTTTAGGAGATATTCACACATTTCTGGGAAAGTAAAAGCCTCCTTGTACAGCATATAAAACATCACTGCAAAGATTGATTTGCATATGAAACTCCCCTGGTACTGCACAGGTACCGCAATTTGCTATTAGCATATGGGAACAAGTATAAATATCTCCTTAACCCTTTGAGTGCCAGAGGGGTACACAACGCATTGCATACCCCTCTGACACTCAAAGGGTTAACTGTACATTTGCTAACATGACACATAGGTAGCTTTTAATGCAATTTCAAATAAGCAAACTTGAATTAAAGTGACAGGTCCGCTCCTGTGTGTGTTAGTCCCTAGGATGCTAGCGACTTGTTCAGTAGATTTCTTTGCAGTGCACTGGAGACATCTCGAATACCCAAGGAGTTCTGAAAGACCATAGTTTTCCTTTATCTGTAACGTGTCATTATACCCAGTACAGTGGGCCTGGAGCAATTCTGGGGTAAACATACTGCACCATAGGTGACAAACGTTCCCACCGATATAAATGGGCTTTTAACCCTTGGCACACAAAGTCTTGAGAACAATATTTTATTTCTCACCGTTGTCCGGACCCTGAAGTTTCATGAATACAACTTAACAGGCTGGTTAAAAGCTACAGTCATCAGGAGCTGTCAAATAAAGGAAAGGAGTTACAACTAGATCATTTTAATCAGATTTAAGTAGGAACGCTGATATTTAAATTACACCTAATTAACGTATTGAAATAATATCATATCACATTGGGTGAATGTTAATCTGGTAAATACACCTCAACTGAGCAGAACAAACAACTACATTAGGGAACTGATTTTATAAGAAGGCGCAAACCAAACTGCTCTATAAGGAACGAGAGAGAGAGAGAAGAGAAGAGAAAG